>JANHGL010001927.1:23106-92039 GCA_024611195.1 Ceyx melanurus
TATATTTATAAAATGTATATAATTTTATTTATTATTATGCATTTAAAAAAATCTGAAATATTTTGACATAAAAAAAGCTTTACTTAAATGTACTGTAAAATCTTCATAGTCTTATAGACAAAATATTAGAAGAAAACACTAGCAAGGCAAGGTTTATAGGAAGTGAGACCATCAAAACATGCAACTATAAAAAACCAGGAGTCCAATTGATGACTTGTGAGGAAATGTGCAAGCACAGAGTACCTTTAGACCCTCATAAATCCATACCTCTTTCTGAGAAAAAGCTGTACTTCCTCCTGTTTCATTCTTTCTATTTCACCAAGTCTTGGTGTGTTGCTAAATCTCACCTTGGTGCCTTGCACAAACACTGAAGAGGGATTGTGAATCACTCACTACCTTGGGTGAACTTCACATGAAAATACTTCCTGAGGCTGTTTGCCAACAAAGCAGCTTGGAGAAGTGCAGGCTGAGCAGGAGAAAAATAAACTGGTAACACTGATGATCATACCAAAGACCCACATGTACTTCAGCCAAAGAAGAGAAAGATTTCACTTATGTTTCCTGAATATTTCAAGACAGCGTGTAGAAGGTTCTAGATTGCAAGAGTGCATTCTTAATGGCAACAACAAACCCCTTTAGGACAGAAAGCAAGGCATTGGGATTGTTTCTTCTCCAACAATGGCTTTTCATCTAAATAAAAATACTTATTTTCAGAGTTCAAAAGCATGCTCCAATTCTGTGCTCTGCTGGTGGAAAACAACTGACCTGACTCGAACTTCATCTGGACTCACAGCATTATTGACTTTGGATAGTGGAGGAAAACAAGGTATAGCTGTCTTCATTACTGCTTATTAACTGAAAACTATTTTGGGCATTAGAAAGTAGAGCAGAAATTATGTCTGAGGAGTACTAGGAATAAGCCTTATATAACTCCTGACCTAAAGTAAACATTAAAAAGATGCTTATATTAAAAAAAAATCCTGATAATTTGTTTTTTATAGCATCAGTGATGTAATGGAAGAACTGGATTCCTGATTAACATTTAATATATCATGTAGCAAGGTACTACCTGCCTTTTGGAAAAAAACTGTACTCTGAATAATTTAAAGTACTTTTATGAAGAATAACTAAAAGATGCTCCAAATGCTGTCATACAACATGTATTGTAATCAACTGTGTCTCAGCTGAGGGTATTAGATTACATCTCATACATCTCTCTGCCCTATTCCACCATGGTACATTGTAGAACTCCACTGACATTTTCACCTCTTTTACTCATCCTAGCCATCAAGGGAGAACTTGGCACTTTATAGGAATAAGCATGTTTTGGACAATTCCTAGCACTAAGTGGAGAGTAATGGGCAGAAGGGAGAACATAAGAGCCATCATCTGCATTACTTCAGATTGAAAAGTATCAGTCTGAAAAATGATGGAAAAATGGGATAGTAAATCACTAGGCTCCAGACAAGGATTATCTCACACTGTTGACATAAGAACACTGGACCACCTCTCCGTGGGTTCTACAAGATAACTGAAAAAGAATATTAAGCATAGCTACTGACATCCTTTCATTACATATGCACCTTAATTAAAATTGTATTCTGTTAAGAGTTAAAAAAGATATAATTCTAAAGCTCAAGAACAGCAGATTGAAAATTTGCACAGGTAACTTAATCCTCCAGCCTCATCCACACACAGGGAAACCAAATGTTTTCCCTTTTTTTCACAGCTGACTTTGCAATCTGAAAAATGGCTTTAAAAGTGTGAGTTGAGTCTGTGACCTCCTGAAGTCAAAATGGAAGCCAATATTACAGAAACACCATCATGTGGAAGTATACTGACCCCCTCAGAGATCACAAGTCTCATTTGAGCTTTTATCTTTCACTTACTAACCAAATCAAGTGTCTTGGAAGAGCAGCAGCTGTGAGGGCCCCTCTCTGGAACTACACACACCCTCCTCCTCTAAAATATTCTCTCTTCTAAAACAGAATGATAGCCTGAGATGAGGATCTTCTTGAGCTGCCAAAATTGAATACCAAGTGTTTCAGTGCTCAGAAGCCAAGCAGCTATGTTCCTCCCACTAACTGATGAACCAGAAACTCTGGCAGGCTGCCACAGAACACAAACCCAGAAGACCTTGCTTAAAACCAACCCATCTCATCAGATGCCTTTTGAGCTAAGGAGCCTAAAAAGCTTTGCTTCAAGGCAACCACAGAAGCTGGAACAGTTTTGAACAGGAGACTGTTCAGACCAGTCCCTAGAAGGAGATGAAAGGCTATGTATATGAGCATCATCATCATTTGGTAGACAAGGTTTGGTACTCGGGATTCATAGGTTTTATTTTTAGTTCTGAAGGGAAGTATGGGGTTTTTTTTATGGTCAATCCACTTGGCCTCTTTCTGCTTTCACCACTCTTGTCACTTTCACAAGAGAAATTACAGTGCTTCTCGCTTTAGCTGCTCATAGGTTTTCCCATAATGGGTTCTATGAAACAGCAGTGAACTGATACACACTGTTATTCAGAGAACTGCTTGGGAGAGAGGTGTCTGCAACCAGAATTAATGCATCATTAATTTCATACCTAGGCCCTTCCTACAAAATTCTGGCCATACATTTAAAGAACATTTTGCTTTACACAATTATTAAGTTCATACACAGTATTAGGGATATAGCAGTCAGATTTCTTTCTTTTGTATAAAGAAAGTGCAAGTCTTAAAGAAATGGAATAGCTAGACCTTGGTCCCATTAAGGAGAGCTTTCCATCTGCAACTGAGGCTCTCACTACTTCAAAGTATGACACGCTACAGGGCTTTCTCCCCCCCCTTATAGCCTGAAATCTTTTTCAAGTCATCACACTCTTTTAATGCTTTTTTTCCCCCGCTGACAGAGGTCTGCACTAGAGCCACACATCACCCTGCAGGCCAGGGCTGAGTGGGGAAGGCTCTGCTGTGACTCATGGTCCCCTCAGCTAACCCCCTGCTGCTGGGCCAGAGCTGCAGCAGAGCGCGCTGGCTCCGGCTGCCTCCGCTGCAGCAGCCTCCTCTGGGCCATTCCACATGATTCATACTCAGCACCTTGCCAGAATCAAAGGAACAGATCAGACTCAGCAGACAGCACATTCCAAGTCTGCTCTTCTTTCAATATTCTATGCAAATAACCTCTAGGGTAATTCTGCATATAGCAACTTGCCTTTCAACCTCGGGAAGGAGGTCAGGATTTTACCACCCTCGGTAACACCACACATCCCTTCTGAGCACCCACAAGAACCATCAGAGATGCCTCACACCAACTAAGGTCAATAGATGACAGTGCTCTGCATCACCTGTTTGCTGCTAGCAGCCCAGTGAAAGCAATGACATCCAAAGTCCTTAAAACCACGTTGAGAAAACACTGGGATTTCACAGAATCCAACATTCATCTCAACCCCTCAGAAATGGGAGCCAGTGGCCTCAGTAGAAAGGAGGACCTGTGACAGAAGAGCTCCCGAGCAATGCTGTCACACAGCATGGCATGAAGCAGTGTCCTGACAAGAGTCAGACAGACGTGGCAAGTAATCCCATCCTTTTCACCCAGCCAGGATGTGGTTCCACAGCAGAGACACCATCGACTCCATTGACCTACAGTGCTGGCAACAGCTCACGAAAAATGTATTCACTGGCACTGCTCCTTAACCCATCCAAATAGCTGTTACAGGGCACCTACCTTCTGCAGTGCTTCTCCAGAGACTACTGACAGTCAGCAGCACTGCCCAACTTCACAGGATCTTTCCTCAAGAACAAATCCAAGTCTTTTCATGTTTTTGTCTCGGATGAATTAGTCCCTTCCTGGGATATAATGCAGACTCAAACTAGAAGAGCTGACCTTGCTGGCCAGAATTCAAAGGCTTCTGTAGTGAGAAGTTCACCTTTCAGTATTCACTGATGTAAATTGTGGTGGCGTTTTTTTTCTAGTAAAGCAGTAACTGGGACAGAAAATGTATTTTGAGATTGGTGTTAATATGGAGCTCAGAAAATAACTGCACACATGTTTTATGTGGTTACAATTTTCTCCAGTTATTCTTGACATCTGTATCAATCTGTGAATATAAATTCAGAACTCTTTTTCCCAAAAAAAGTTATTATTAAGGGATGATGTCAACTGCCTGATCAATGCATGCAGATTTTGAACACTCCATGGCTTGGTAACAGAAAATACCAATTGATTTACATATCTGTCTATAAACATCTACTTTTTTTTTTTTTAATCCCTTTCCCCAACTTGTCCTCCATAAACTCAAGCTGTGGTAAGTCATCAGGCTGTTCTGGTACTTAGTTTACTAAGCTGCTTCCCACCTCTTTCTCTTTTTACAATTAATAAAAACTTTGCTTATACTTAATAACTACATCCCCCTCCAATTAATGCTCCTGCCTCCAAACTGAAGATGAACAAGAGGCTGTAACATCAGGTTCAGTGTCATATTCAGAAGCATGATAGACTTTTTGGTAATATTCAGGCTCGTAAAAACTCCAGTGAGTGCTCCTCCCAGAGAGAGAATTCATTCCCATGACGTTAGGGAGCACCTTGCATAGCACATTGAGGACTGCACCACCAGCCCAGAATGGGTGTTTCTGAGGATCCAGCTCCCATCTTGGGATACCCGAGAGCAGCACAGGGTAGTCACCCATGACTAACAGCAAGCAAGAAAGGCCCTGCCAGCCTCTCCAGCTGTGCAGGAACAGGACTATAGAGCTGTTCAAGCAGCCACAACCCACTTTCTTTCACTGAAGGGCCTCCTGCAGCTTTGTTCCCAGCCAGGCAACAAAGGCAGGCCAGCAGCTGTGGGGAAAGCCTGTTTTTCAGCCGTGGAGACTGCACCCTTGGCAGGTGACTGAACACAAGCTGTCCCATGTCAATGTGTGTGCTTCATCACTGGAGCAAAGCCTTCTCTGGAGGCAGCTGCATGCTGTGTGTCCTGTGCACTGCTGTGACTGACCACGTACAGGCAACACCAGAACACAGCATTCCACTTGGAAAAGGGAGCTGCAGACAGCAACTGAACACTGTGTGCTCTGCAGATAACAAAAACTACTTAAAGGAGATGCTCACTGGTAACAGTCCTGGACTCCACAGAAAATGGAACGCACTCATCCCACTGTTCCTGGAATAACTCCTGTGGCCAGCACAGCCAGATAAGGAGCACACATCCCACACACACGGCAGGTACCAGCACCACAAACCACAGCTGAACAGCACAGGAGGGCACCAAGCATCCAGGACACTCCAGAAATACCAAATAGCTCTCAGGAATTGCAAAGGGAATACAAGGAAGGAAACACATGGCACACTGACATGTCGTGTCTGCATTTGTAATGTCTGCTGTTTTTTTTTTTTAGTCTAGACTATTATGGTTTCAAGTTTCTTTTCAAAATTAAAGTTACTGAAGCTGAATTCTTTGCAAACTGGGAATCAGAATTCCCAGAAGATAAACTCTTGGAGAAGGGAGATTTGAAGCTAGTGACAAACCCTTAAGGAGAAAACTTGTTAAGAATCACTGCTATTAAAACCAAGCTCTACCAATCAGGAGGTGGCAGAGTATGAGGTGTTCTGTACTCTTCAGTCTTGCACCTGACCTCAAAAGACATGCCCTACACACTGCCCTGGTGGCACAGGCTCTGAAAGTGGGGTCCAGAGGCCCTTTTCTCTGTTATGGTCATAGGAAGAAATTCATTACAAGATTATTATACACATATCTCTGCATTTCCTCAAATCTGGTTAGACTCTTCTCAAACCACTTCAGAAGAGGTTGTGCAGCTCACTACTCAGTTCCTAAGGGCTAGGAAATACTGGGAATAAAAAGCTTTCACTGTATTACACAGAAAACAACCCCAGGCTGGCCAAGATGACCTCCCTACAGTCATCAGTCTTGTGAAATGGATCCTTGCACAAGCCCTTGCAAAATGAGGAAGAGAAGTGGGGGAGAACTGGGCTGGAAGTGTATCCCTTGAGCATCACATGCATCTGAACCAAGGAACCTGCAGAAACTGCAGGAAAGGGAGCCTTAGAGTGATTCCTCAAGACTGCATTGGGAAGAATCTGTGAAACAAAAACATTGTTCTGTCTGGGGCCATCCCCACAGTTCCTCTGTCTTGATTGCACAGAAGTAGCAGGGGGGAGTGTGTGTGTGTGTGTGTGTGTTTTTTCCTGCTTTCAGCATTTCTTTGGAGAGCTCTGATGAAGCTCTCCAAGTACTCACTACTAATCTGGGACTCAAACAAACATATACACTCCTTTCAATTGCCACTCAGCACTCCACCTGGAATCAACAGAAGGGGTTCACTCCCATCCTTTCCTCCAAAAATGACAGTCTGAAAACATCACCACCAAGAAGCAAATGGAAAAACACTGGACTCCATCCTGTTCTGATCTGCAGCCTTCTGTGGCAGCAGTAATCCTCCTTTCAAAGGTCAAACAAAGACAAGAGCTACCACCAGATCGTTTATGATTCTATTTATCTTAGCAAGTAGGATCTGTGTGCTCTTGTGAAAGAGCAGAATCACTTGAACCATCTTCAGCCTCTTCTTGCTGAGAACAGGGAGAACAAAGACTCCCCCTTTTGACATCAGGGAGCTCCTGCAGCAGTTCTCTGAATTCCGAAGATGAAGGGCTTATATTCTGGCAACCGCTGTGTTTTTGTGTCTACCTCACACCGGTTACAGGTAGGAAGAGTGAACCAGCAGTTGCTGGAGACTGAGCCTTACATGTTTACAAATTCAATCTGGCCAAAGAAAAGCTGATGCTGAAAGAAGAGACAAAGCAAAACAATCAGAAGAAATGGTAAACAGCAGAGCTGCCCTGGGATGTTTGCATACTTGCCTGCCTCTCCTCACACTCAACTTCCTTTTGTTCTTTGCTGAGGAATTCCCCCGATTCCCTTTTTCCCCTGCAAGTAGCTTTCATCCCGACACAAAAGCCCCTCAGACAACTCCAGAATCACCAACAGTTTGCACTGTTGGAAAACTGCAACAGAATTAAGCCAGACATCAGCCACAGCTTAGAAACAAACAGGAGCAGTTCAAGTAGACAACTCCACTGCTTTTCACAGCCACCCCATCACCTCTCAAACTGGGAGATACAGCCTCCTGTCTCCACAGGAGCAGCACAGCCTGGAGGCAAAGGAAGGAGGCACTGAATCCTCCCTTCTCAGCTGAGCCACAATCTCAGTGGACAGAAGAGGAATTCTAGAATAACATGGCAACAGTTATTATGATTATTAATCATTGTTAAAATATTAACATTGGTAATCAGACAAAATTACGGGGAAAATAACTTTTCCCCATAATATTTCTATGCCTAAGGATCATAAGAAATCATAACTCAACTCACCTCCTGTCACAAAACTTCAAGAGAATGCCTTAGTAATCAAATGGTGTATTTCCAGCCTTTGTGCTTGCAAACTGAGCCTAGAGCTGTTAATAGACTGTAAATCACTGCTTGCTTGAGTCTGGGGAGATGATTCACAGCTGAGAATTGCCCTGTTCATCTCAAAGCAGAGCACTGGTCAGCCCATACCCACCTGGTGGAAACTGGCCTTCCTCCACAGAAAGGGTGAGGATGACTTTTGCTAACAAATTTCACCACTGAGTTGCAATCAGGAACCATGTTATCTCCCCTACTCTACAACTGCTGCCACTTGCAAGCTCATCCCTCAGAAGGTGACTAACCTGCAAGACAGTTCAAGAAGGAATGAAAGGTAAAGAAAGAGAACACAGGCTTTGTTTGAATGGCAGAAGAGACAGAAACATGGTCTGGTCAACTGATCAAAGCCACTGAGGAAGGGGGGGAGCCAAGGAACAGTCTGACACAGGACACCCAAAACACTGTATTAAAAAAATCTGTGCAGAACAAATGACTTGAAGACCATGATAAAATCACTGGCCAAGAGTTACAACAGTTGAAAACATGCAGGACTGAAATCATTTTACATCATGGATTTTTTTTTAACTACTTAGATCCACTATTCTGATGAGAAGGCTGTTTGATGACAACATTGAGTAAAAAAAAAACAAACACAAAAAAACCAACTGATTAGCTGTACCTTTTACAGTTAATTTGTGCATAGTTCATAACCACAGCCTCATGTCTACCCTGGAAAGGGAAAATTTCCAGTTTCTGATAAATTAGCATTACTGGCTTTACCTGCATGTGTGGTTACCAATATTCATTGGCTCCTCACAGTTTTGGATCATGACAGAAAGCAGAATTTCAAGAGAGAAGTATCTGCTTTGGCTTAATGGCTTGTTTTCCATAAGAAATATGAGATGAACAGTTACTGGGTTTTCTCCATTTACTTTTTTATAGTCAAAATGTTATTCCTGGCCAACATAACAACAGCATTCAGAATTTATTGTGTTTTATAAATCTTGCAATGACTTTCCTGTTATCTCCCATCTTCAGCTCTCATTTATAAAAACAAACAGATCTTTTAGTCTATTTCAAAGACAAACTCCAAAGGCAACTAGCAGAAATCTGGATTACATTAGCTGAAAGAACTATACTGAAACTATACTGAGAAAGCAAACTACAGCTGGAGCTTTAAACTCAAAACGTCCATGCCAAGACCCTGGTTAAAAGCAGTGAAAAAGGTCTATATATGGGGTCGAGAAAAATAATTCCAAGAACAATGTAACTAGCTCTTGACTACCTGTCACTGTCTCACTGTGCCAAAACAACCCACAGCTGATCCATCCATAGCAACAGACCCACACTTTCTTCACACAACTGCATTAAATAATAAAAACTCAAACACACAAAACAAACCTCACAAAGTAATGCCACAGTATAAATAGATACACTAAAGTAGGAGTTAAAATGCCATTAATGTACCAAATTAACTGTTAGAAATCCTGTAAACCATGAGGAAAAGTTAGCCCATCTCCCCTACTATCCAGAATCTGTTTAACCCAACACAAAGCTCCAGGACAGGTGGGCAGGCAGAACCATTCACAGGAATTCTCTGGGTAGGTAAGATGTCACCCACTGGATCGCAAATGGCAGACAGATACAGAAGCAGTCAAATGACACCCAGAAGCATTACCCTCCCCTGGCAGGAGACATGGAACAGTCACCCTTCCCTCTTTCCTTTGGATTTTGTACTGCCCTGCAATGTTTAGGGAGGAGATGATGGCTCATCCTGCTCCTCTGAAAGGCTGCTCCCTATAGAGGAAGGTTTAGAAGGGCCAGTAAAAGGTCCAGTGGTTATTACAGTCCATCATCTAGCATGCAACATGTGCCAATGATGCCATTTGGATTGAAGGAACTCCAAGTACGTCTATCATTACAAGATTGTGCAACTGCAGCAGCCAAAGATGTCGAAATCAACAGACTGGGGCAGGGACTTCAGCACCCTGTGCCAAAATATGATTCATCACAGTTCACTGGCTCTTCTGATAGGAGCATAGCTGATCACAGAAGAAACAGATGATCAATTACAAATGCCATCAAGCCCCCCCAGAAGCATAACCTTACCATACTATGAATACCACAATTCTTATATATGCAGCTTAACTGCCAAGATATAGGTCACAAAGGACAGAAGATCAAAACTGTTCATAAGAGGGCAGAAGAAAACTGCATAAATTCCTCCCTAAAACTCACCTGAGATTATGCTTGTCTCAAGGAAACACAAAAGGCTGCACATTCAGACAGATAGCAGAGCTGCATTTCTACCCAAACACATTTTGGAGGGGGAGGAAAAAGAAGTGAAGAGTCACAGCAGGTTCTCTCCACACTGCACACACTGGAAAGGCTTAAAAACAGCATCTGCAAATCCCTTCACCTGCAAATCACCTTACTCTGCTAAAACTGCACCAGTCCTGACTCATCAGATAATGCTGCTGTCTGCAGCTCCTTCACCATCAAGTGGAGCTTCATACAACTGTCTAGGTGATGCCTGAGAGAAATCAGCCAGAGAAATCAGTTACCAAAGTTCAGATGCAATCTCAAACCTGTAATGGTTTTTTTTTTCCCCCACAGGACAGAAGCTAGTGCCTTACCAGGAAGTATGAAAACAACCACTTAGCCCTATGCACTTCATAAATAAATGCACACAATGATTCTGTTAGAGTTTGGCATTATTTCCAATATGGCAAAGATCCAAAAGTCTTCTGACTTAATTCCCCCACAACTGACCCAAATATTTCTCATTCTCCCCATATAAATTAATTTCACCATGAGTCTTAGAAGATAACTGTGCACAAATACCTATCACTTTACTTGCCAATAAAAGATCAAGATCAAATTCTTTACCAGCTCTCAAACTGCCCTGTAAATGCTTCTTACTCAAAATTTAAACAGCATCAATTAAGTCTGCCCTAAGTGATCTACAGAAGACACTCTAAAGCCATTGGTGCTTCCCAGCCTTCAGGGTTGAAACCATTAGCAACTTGCCTCCAACTTCAGTAAGGATCCAACCCTGGCAGACTTGTAGCAGCAGTTTCAGAGATGTCAAGTTCTCTGTGTACAGCACAATCACATACAATCCACCACTAACAAGATTCCTACAAGGTAACGTGTTTTGGTGCATCTTCAAAACACCGTTTCTGTGAGATACAAAGATGAACTCTGGTATTTCTCTAGTACTTTAGATAATCATGACATAAAGAAGCTGGCTTTAAATTTAAAAGCAATAAAACAGTTTGATGAATCATTTAGAATCAAGTGCAAGTGCTAAAAGCAATATAATTTAGAACAGTAAAAAAAAATATAAGCAAAACCATACAACTAGAACCAAACTCAACAGGCTCTAGCTTGGTAACAGAGGCTCACCAGAATGCAGTAGTTACAACAGCTACAGCCTATCCCAAATAAGTACACCAAAATACATGGAAATATTATTCTCTAAAAAGCCAGTTATACTCTGAAATGCAAAATGAATGTAAAAAAAAAAATTCACTATAAAACACATAAATGTTGGTTGTACTTATATTAATATATAGCTTTAGTGTTATACTTTCAAAATAGCTCAATTGATCAACTGATAAGTAGTATTATTCAGCAGCTTTCAGGATGCAGCTGAATGTTTCAGTGATTCCAAAAGCAGTTCAGTGATTCAGTCAGTCCTACCCTCAGTACTTTATTCCTACTGTGAAGGTACTAGAGCATACTTTGTAGCAATTCAGTATATGCATTAAAAATCCCAGCAAAACCCTTCAGTGAAATGCATTAGAATTTTTCAAAGCCATCTGAAACTAAAGTCATGAACAAAAATAAAATTCTGCATCATTTATTAAAATGAGTTACTTACCCAATGTCTCGAGACACAAAATTCACGAGGAATTTCAAATTAAAATATTCAGTCAAGAGTTTCTCGGAATGATGCATTAGACATAAGAAAGGTTAATTTTTTCTTCACAGTTCTGTTCAAAAATTTAATATTGAGGTTTCATGTACGTTTCTAACAAATGCTTAACTAACAGACCAAGTATTTTCCATAAAACAATCAAAATAGAACACAAAAGCAGCTAATAAAAGACCAAAAAGCTTAATAAGATACTTTTTTTTACCCATGACTGGTGTAGACCCTATGACAGTCAGTAGACAAAAAATAAACACTATATCCTTAATGATGTTAATAATTCACCTATCTGTAAATAAGAAGTCAGACTTCCTCAGGGTTAAATGAGGCCAGACACGTTTCTCTAGTAAAATATTAATTCCTGCAAAAATCTGTTCTTTTCAAACAATGACCCCATTCCCTAATCATCAATGGTAGACTATTGTGATTGCTTACAAAATCAGTTTCATGAAATTTTCTGAAACTGTTTCTGTTCCTAAAGACTTGATATAGCCCTAAATTTACAGTTCTTAGCATCAATTCACTATGCAGTATCAAAATACTGTGTAATGATGCTTTAAATGCATGCTAAGTAAGATAAAAGATCAGAATTACCAATAACTATTCTTGCAGTGTCCTCCAGCTTTACTGCAAGGGAAGAGCAGATCAGATGGGAAACACCACCAAACACAGAAATCCAACTTTCACTAGATGTCCTTGTAAAGCCAGAGATACATTCAAGTGACTGTTTCTCACAATCTCATGAATTTCAAAACATGAAGTGGTTTCACTTGTTCCTAATTCAAGATTGACAGAACCTTAGCAAGACACACACTGCAAAGAGAAACACAATCACCTTCAGTTTAAATTCTTGCTTTTTCTTGTGAAAAGTCACTGAAAGTGTATTTGTCATTTCTAACCCTTGACTCAGCTTCCTGATTTGGCCAGCAGCTGGAAGGATGTTCATCTGAGGGCACCAGGAAGGAAGTGGTAAAACAATATGCTCCCAGTCCTGGCCTCTGTGTGCTCCAAGAGAATGGATTCTGAACCCCTTGCAGAAAACTGGATGTGACATGTAAAAATTTAAAGAGTTGTGTTCTTTGATTAAAAAAGCCAAAGGAAGATTGCTCAGCAGAAGAAACAAACCTGTCCTTCAGCAGCTTCCTCCTCTCCCACCATCTGCCACAAGTCCAGTTAGCCCGTGGTTAGTGCCTAACCACATCTTCATTCTTCCCAGCAGAGAGGCACAGCCTGCAGCAGCCCCATTGCTGCTCCTGCTGCCCAGCTGGGGCACACACAGCCCTGCAGCTGCCACAGGCTCAGCAACACTCACAAGATCATTGCCGACCCCAATGCTCCAACAGGGAGCTCGGAAAGCAGCATGTTCCCATCCAACAGGCACCTGGAAGGAGCTGGGAAGAAGTTGAGGAGACTGCTGTTACAACAGGGGGTTTGCTGCCTAGGAGTCTGTCAGAGCATAAGAATGACACTTTGTGCAAAAAAAATGAAGTTACCAGGACTTTGAGGACATGAACAATATAAACTACAGGTTCTATCCCAGCTTGCCTCCTTGTGCAGGTTCAACACCCAACACTGGCTGGATGCTCTTGAACTACTTTTCTACATGCCATTTTCTCCTTAGAAGTTCAGATCCATTTTAAAAGTGGAAACATACTAGGTGTACAACAAATCATTGCTACAACTTCAGCAGTAAATGAGATTGCTGTGAAAATGCAACTTCTAGTGGGCATCAAAAAAATCTCCCACATATTAAAACAAATTGGGCATGATACCTGTAACACGCAGAGCCCATTTATTATGCTTTAATGTGGAGAACAAAGAAAAAAAGGGCAACAACCTTGTCCTCCCAGTGCTTCATTTAGTCTGTTTCAGTGTAACCAAAGGCCTGAAAGGGCTGCCAGCAAAAGAAGCCTCTGTTAATGGTAACTATCTACCAAGGTCTCATTTTAAACACAGAATGAAACAAAAATATATCATAAACCTGAAGTGCTCAATACTATTCAAGTACATACAATACTTCACAGTAATACCTAACAGCACTGCATTTTCACGTTTTACCAGCTGGCAAGAGCCCTCCTGTAAACTGTAACACAGAATATTTGTGTGTAATCAGGGTGGACACACCCCAGGGGAGATAACTTGCAAATCTAACTGAACTTGAGGGAGTTTTTAAGCCACAGTACCAAAAAGGAGAGGTAGTAGCATAGTCCCTTTCAGCATCTGTTAGAAATTGGTTAAACTCAATATGAATCCACATCTGCTCAACTGAGCATAAAGAATGTTTTGGTATTGTTTGCAAAGGATAAACTAATTTAAAAATCACTAGCATTTTACTACTGAGCACCAATTCTGGGCTGCAGAAGATGATTTTTTTTTTCCTGGCTCTGACAATAAATAAATAAATAGATAGATAGATAAATAAAAACCACACAAAAGAGACAAGCTTCTTCTAACAGCCCAACCAGTAACTCCAGAATTCACCAGTTGACCCCATGAGATGAAGAAATTATCCTTTTTTCAATTCCTCATCTCAAATATCAAAATCCCTCTCCACCCCACAAGGGCTCAAAGGTCTAAGTAGTCTTCCTCTGTGTCTTCTCACTAATCCACATTTTCAATTCTCTTCTGAATCTAGCAACACAAGATACCCCCACACACAATTTATTCTGCTTACTCAGAAATGTGAAAGATCATGGCCAGTGACAGGACCTCCTCTGATACTACTGTTAAAAAAAAAAAAAATTTTTTTTTTTTTTAAGTGCTGCAAGTAAATCAACCAAACGAAGCCAATATTGTTCCATGGGCACCAGTTCTGTAGTAGACCAAGAAGCTACAACAACATGATGCAGCCATGACATCACAAAAATGCTCTGTGGAGTCACTCTGTAGACAGATCTTTGAAGCAATGGTAGCCTTGTTCCTATGCCAGTGTCCAAAACTGAGCTGGAGCTGAAGCACATCCTTTCCTAGCACTGGGAGAAAAGCTTCCTTCAGGTTCTCAATACTTGGCAAAATGTAGAACTTTGACCCTACCTTAGCACAAGGCAGTGTGTTTGGCCTCAACATTCTGAGTTCTTTGAGACATTCATTTCATCCCAAGCTTCTGTGTCTCTGCTGCAGAACAGGCTCTATTTATACGTGTCTCCAACCAGTAATGTGTAAACTACTCAAACACTTTGTTTAGAAAAGATGCTTGGCATTTTGGGTGGATTCTCCATGCTGCTATATGTTTAATGTGGATATTGAGACTGCACAGAGTACATTATAGGATTCACAATGAAACCTAGAAGCAGCTGGTGGAATTCTGGTGAAGGAGAACAAGAAAACTCCTCTAAAACTCTAATTTTCCTTCCATAAGCCATCAAGTCAGCATGAAGAGAGCAGTGCTTCAGCTCTGCACAGCTGAGAAGTCATTAATGCACAGAAGCAGCAGTGGAGAGTTGAACAGTGGGTGGCTTTTGAAATGAGCTGCCAAGTGGCTCTGACAGGTGTAAGGCCCAGCTGCTCTCTCTCCAGCACAAGAAAACACCAAACAGTTGCTTGGATGCCAGTCTTCTGGCACATCTTTCCTGCCTCTGGACTCAGATGGAGGACACCCTTCCCTCAGTGCACAGCCCCTCCACTGGTAGAGGTCAGGAGAAGATTTTTTTTTTTCTTCCATTTTAAAAAACATCTAAACGTATTCTATTTGTGTCTATATACACACATCTATAAATACATACACATTTTATATATGTGGGGTGATAATTTATACTAGAGCAACAAATAGCCTGTGAGTGGCCATACTGATGGAAATACACAAAAGGCACAGCAGGCATTCAGCCATTCTCCCAAAGCCCAAGCTCCAGAAGGTGCCTTTCCAAAATACTGTGTTGAAATAAACAGCTGAATCCACCACATGCTATATTCTGCTCACCACTATCTCCAAAGTTGAGCTGACCCTTCTAGTTCATTGAAGAACTTCAGATGATCCAAAGAGCTACAAAGCAATTTGTTTTCCTCAGCACACATGGAAAATCTGCTCTCATAAATGCCATTTAAAAAAAAAAAAACAAAACAAAAACAAACTAAAAATCAAAGACTTAGGACTTCCCAGTCAATTCCAGACGACCCAGCCTAACTCTCAAATTGTATACATGACAAAGCTGTGGAGTATTATCAACACTGCAGCTGGAAGTGTGAATGCGACTGGGCTATCAACAGAAGTATAACTGCATCCTGAATCAATACAGGTTTCAGCACCAGCTGGAAAATCAATATTCAGGCAGATACCTACACCAAGCTTCCTGAGCTGTGGCTGCTCTGCTCCAACTGCATAACCTGGATATGGACTCTCAGGAATCCTTATGTCTGGCTTTTCCAGAAACACAAACTCTTAACAGCACTTCATTGTTATCAGGCTTTTGAATAGGTGCAAGTGAGGCACACAACTGAGTGCACTGCCTAGTGCTGAAGCTGAAGGACACTAAACAGCAACTAATTATTTAATGTGTGTAATCCTTGGAGAACAAGGAGGAGAAGTGCTTTACCAGCAGGAAATAACCCAAGCATGGAGATCTCCAGGATTCTGTGACATACTACAGCAGGTTTCTGTAGAGGAGCTGCCAAAACGGCAACTCCCAGGTCCAAATGATCAAAATTACTTGGGCTTACTGTTATTTTAAGGCTAAAGACCAGAAAATATTCTATTTTGCTTGGGATTCTAGCATTTCTGTAAATTAAATCATTAAAAACAATCTTTAGCATAGCCTTTAACCCCAAAAACCATTTTCTGTATTTTATACATGGAAGCCTGCTTCCACAAAATAAATCTTTCCAAATATAAAAAGTTTTAAAAGTAAAAATCAAACATGAAAAACAAGCTTGCTATTAGCAAACACATTGAGACAAAAAGCTTTGAACCAACCAATGCAGTAGCACAAAGAGCACCACATACAGGTCAGCAGCGCGGCAAGGCTTTCCACTCCCTCATTCCCAGAGTGGGAAAGCACAGCACACCACCCCTATTGCACAAGGGAGCAGTGGGGAGGCAGATGTCAGCTGAGTGCTGGTGGTTTGGAGCAGGTCATGGGAAGGGAATGGCCTCTGCTGAGGTGGCTGTGTGGAGAGCAGAGCTGCAGCCAGCCCCAGTGCAGAGGTGGGATGTGGCAGTGCCCGAGCACGGCTGCTCTGGGGCAGTGCTGCACTAACGTGCTCTCCAGCAGAGTATTCTTTGAACCACCTCCAAGTGCTGTTTCTGCATCTTACTGTCTTTCACAATGCAGCAAAAATCAGGTCATCTATGCTCTGCTGAGTCGGTTGCTTCAATTTTTCTCTTCCCCAAGCTCTCAAGTGTCTTCAATTTTTCCCAAGAAGCTGCCCGTTCCTAAGCAATTCTCCTGTTGTGTGTAACTCATCTTTACCCCAGATTAGCAGAGTACACAGGCACTACAATTCCAGTGCAGGGAATGGAGAAGCTGAAAATACCCACTGTTAGGTTTTGATTGTTTTCCCTGGAAGCTAAAGCACTTCCTCCCCTCTAATCTGAAATACCCTCAAAGTTTTTACTTGGTCTCAGGACTCAAGAGACTGAGTCTCTCTCTCTGCCTTGCTTTCTATAAGCACAGTAATCCTTTGTGAACTTCTTTCTTTTTACTGCTAGAGTATTTTAAGTGTCTGTTGAGGATTTAATCACAGTATCTGGCAGCATATACCTCTATTTTTCATTGTGCAGAGGGAGAACAGGCTGCAGTGAGGCAACTGAACATGAAGAGGGAATGTTAGCAGTATCTACAGAAAATCCTGACCTTGACGGGGATCAATTTGATCCATGGGACCAACATATTCATGAAAAACTTAATCAAAAATGCTAAATTCAGATCATCAAGACAAGAAGCAAAACAAATCTTTCGGACAGTAAAAAAAAGTGGTAATGCACCACAGTATAAACAAGAACGAACAAGGGACCCATTCTACTTTCCATCATCATGCCAAAAATAAAGAATTTTATTTGTCTCAAGAATCTCTGGAAGCTGCTTGTTCAATCTTCACTTTCTTTAATCGTGACACAAATGCCAATACTCTGGCACTTGGTAAGTATTTGCTTTATATTCCAACACAATCAAGCCAGATGGAGCAAAATGCTTGGGGGCAGGAAGGCTCTGCAGCAGGATCTGGACAGGTTGAATAGATGGGACGAGGCCAATGAGGTTTAACAAAGCCAAGTGCCAGGTCCTGCATTTTGGTCACAACAACCCCAGGCAACGCTACAGAACTGGAGAAGAGTGGCTGGAAAGCTGCCTGGTGGAAAAAGACCTGGAGTTCCTGGTCAACACCCGTCTGAATATGAGCCAGCAGTATGCCCAGGTGGCCAAGAAGGGCAACGGCATCCTGAAACAGGGTGGCCAGCAGAAGAGAGGTGATTTTGCCCCTTCACTGGGCATTGGTGAGGCCACACCTCTAGTGCTGGGTTCAGTTCTGGGCCCCTCACCACAAGACAGACAATGAGTTGCTGGGATGAGTTCAGAGAATGGCAACGAAGATGGTGAAGGGTCTGGAGAACCAAGGTGTATCAGGACAGGCTGAGGGAATTGGGATTGTTTAGCTTGGAGGAGGCTGAGGGGAGCCCTTGTTGCTCTCTACAGCTACCTGAAAGGAGGTTGTAGTGAGGGGGGGTTCAGCCTCTTCACTCAAGTAAATAATAGGACTAGAGGAAATGCCCTGAAATTGCACCAGAAGAGGTTTATATTGTCTACTTTTAAGACCTTATTTACTGAAAGAATAATCAGGCACTGTAATGGGCTGCCCAGAGGTGGTGGAGTCACCATTCCTGAAGGTATTCAAAGAACAGGTAGATAAGACACTTCAGGACATGCCCCAGCAGGATGATGAGGTGGATTTTTGTGTCCTTTGTTTGGCTTGGGTTTTTTTGGTGGTGGAGGATAAATGTGCTGATCTTAGAGGTCTTCTCTAACAATTCTATGATTCTGTGAAAACGAGGTCAAGCAAAAGGATTCTGCAATTGGCAGCTGGAAGAGAGGGGAAGACAGGGAGCCAGGGGAAAAAGCTACATAAGGTCAGAGGACAAGTCTATGCTTCACACATCCATGAACATTTCCACTCTTTACTACCAAGTACAGTAACATGCAGTCAGCACATGAACATATGGGCTCATTCACATCTAACCAGAACAAACACACCCACTACCACCCAGAACAAACTTCTCCTTCTGTGCCCCTCTCATGAACATAATGGTCAGACTGCAGGCCCACAGCTGCCACTGGCACCATCCACTGTAAATCATCTCCAGGTTCTCACAGTGGAAAAAGAGTTAATCATTGCCAAAGATGGCCCACTCTTTGACCCTGGTTTTGTTAGAATCCTGGCCAAAGCTCTATGTTCTTGCAGAGCCCCAAGAGTCCCAGGAAAGACTGTTCTCAAGGCACTGGTTTAGCAATGACTTCACATGTTCCATTAAAAAAAAAAAAGACATGTGAACAGACACTCTTGTTTCACTGGGTGTGGAGGGAGACTGAGTTGCTCCTGCAGCTACCCTATCTTTGGAGAAAAGCATATTGAGGATCTCTACATTAAACATCTTGGGTTTTATACGTGTACTCTACAGAAATATACAGGTGCAGGAGAGTCAGTTCTTCCTGTAGGCCAGCACCAAACTTGGCAGTGCTGCAGTTACTGCAGACCTAGTAGGTGAGGCCATGGGGCAGATGTGCTGGCTTTACAAGGCAAGCACTATAAAGCTAATGAAGCCAACAGAGAATTAGTATGGATTCTTCTCATTTATTATATATGCATTCATACTGAATTCACAAGCAGCACTGTTTTATTTATAGGTGTAACAAGAGGGAACACATCCTTTACAAAACAAACCATCCCCAGGAGAACACATGACACCCATCCTCCCTCCTGCCTATATGTAACCTACCCAGTCACCCAGCTCTGTCCTGCCAGCTACAACTGCCATCCCACACTCCTGTTTCCCACACCCCTGGGCTGTTTCCTCCTTAGACATCTACCCTGCACACAACTGTCAGTTCCATCCAAAAGGAAAAGGCAAAATAAGATCAACCTTGTCCTTCCCCTTAGACACAAAGGTGATGCTGATAGTGAACTGCTAAGTTTCCACCGTGGTGTTCTCTCCTAGTTAATATATTTTAAACTTTCTTTCCACATTATTCTATTATTCTCTAAAACATTTCTAGCAGCTTCTGTCCTTAGTCCTTTATTCTTCTCCCTCTACACTTTCTTCCTAGGTATTTTAGACTGCAATTAGAGAGATCATAATCAAACTGACAATTCACAGAAGTTCCCTCTTCTGTCCACATGAAAACCTTGGCTCCAATTTGTCACCCTGCCCACACATTTTCTTCCACCTCTCTCCTTGTCTGCTGAGGGGATATCATACTGCTAGGGCATCAACTGAACTGTGTGACAGGCATGATTTTATCACTCATCTCTTGCATCCTAATACCCAAACTATTTCTACACAAGGGATATTAATTCATTCCCCTTAAAACTATTCTTATTCACCTAGAGAACATTTTTATCCATCATCTCAACTGCTTCAAAGCTGTTTCCTAAGGAATTTAAATTTTAAAAAACCCAACACACTTTTTTCCTCATTTTTGAAGTACTGGTAGTTCTCCTAGCCCATGTTTTTATATCCACACTACCCTTTTTGTATCTTTGTGACACACACTCCCTCTTCTTGGTTACCAAACTACACTGATGTCTTCAATTTCAACACCTTAGCTAAGCTATTTTTCTTAATCCTTCAATATGGACAGGCATGCCACTCACTTCCACCACCTACACTTTAAGTCTCAAAAATCCACACACACATTTTTTTCCTATGCTACCCTTTTGGCCAGAAAGTTTTCTGCATTGTCATCTGTAAACAACTCTCATTACTTGAGGTAATCACCAAGTATTGTTTCCCAAAACACTGCTATCTAGGCTACATTTATGCTGACATCACTTATCCCCACATCCATTTCTTTATGCTTCCGGATAGTCTTTTCTTCCATATTGTAATACCCCTCAACACAGTGTGATTTCCAGTTACATCAGTCACCTAGGAAGACAAGAAGTTCTCCATTCTTCCCCCAAAAACCACTTCCCAAGGAGGAAAAGCATCTGATGACTGCATCAGCAAGCTGAGGCATTAGACAGACTTCCTTTCCTTCATAGGCTTGACAGTGGCCCAGAAGCAGGTACCACGTCACCATCAGCAGATGACTCCAGTCTGATGACACGTTGCTGGCAGCAGAACACTCAACCTCATTTACAGTCAACTTTTCACCTTCAGCATGAACAAAGCAGGAATTCCTCTAAAAGATCATCTCATAAGGAGAGAAACTGAACTCCAGGGACAATCTAACCCTCTGTTACTCAGTTTCTACAGGAGAAAGAGATTGTACGTCTCATTCCCTCACTTTCTCAGCACCTAACAGAAGAGCCTCCAATCTTACAGCACAGCTACACAAGGTCGATGCATGGTGTGCTTTTAAGAGCAGCTAACCTCAGCCATTTAAAACCAGCAAAAAATGGTGATCAACTTGCATTCTGGAGATTACATTAGTATCTTTGCACTTCACAGTTACTGATTGATTTTATTACTCAATTCTGTGATATAGACTGGTGACTGTCTGTAGAAAGCCCCACAGGAAATTACAGACCTTGTCTTCTGACTAGGTTTGAATTCCATACAGTAAATACAGACTAGGTTGATCAAAGCAGAGAACAAAAGGTGATAACCATCTAAAATAACAAGCATTTCCTATTCACTCCACTAAAGGCAAAGATCCTGTGAAACTACAACATAAAATTTACTTATGTATTGCTTTGTTGTGTATGTTAGCATCCAAAATCAAGTTATACCACAAACTCTTATGTTGGTGTTTAATATGAAGACAAGATAGTCAAGTACAAGATAGTCAAGTACATGAATTTTCTCATGCCTAGGAAAGATTGAGACTTTTTCTTTAATAACCACAGCAAGACTCTTAACTTTTCCAAGTAGTGAAAGTTAGCAGCTCCAAGCTCAGTATTTCATCTATATTTTTATATTCTATTTATATTTCATATAGGAATATGCAAATACTCCTACTGCTGTTTGGCAAATCAAAAGGACTTAGCACGTTTACCATTGTTTTCCCATTTTTTGTCTTGAACAAAAGGAAAACCGAGCAAAACCCAAACAAACCTTCACAGTGATTATCCACCACCAGTGTGTTCAGATAGTCTGGAAACAAAACCCAAAAGCATTATAGGTATTTTGAGCACCCTCTTTGTTCCCCAAGACCTGGCATGATCAGTGCAGCTGAGGGAGAGCAGAATTAGGGAGGTCTCTACAGAAAGAATCTGCTCTAACTACAGTTAATCTCCTGTATCTGCACTTCCCCACAAATATGAGTTTTCTGATGGTTTGACTCAGAAAACAATTGCTACAACATCTGCAGGCAGGCCAAGGACAAATGCTGAGAAGTGGTCATCTTCAACATCTGAAATCTGTGCCAGAAAAAGCCACTGGAGCCCCAGTTTGGACTATCATTTCAATTCTGGAACTGCAAAAGTAGGAAGTGGCTCTTTTGCGTATCTTCTCAAAAAACACAAACAGTATATAAAAAAACTAAAAAATTTCTAAGATGAAGATGGAAGGAAAATAATAAACACAAACCAAACCACCACCACATTTCTGCTTTCTGCTGACCAGCACAAGTTTGAAAAATTATCTTCTGAGAGAGAGGTGAGAAAAACATTTCCACAGGTTAGTGAACAAAGGCATTCCTTGGAGTCAGCATCAGCAGCTAGAGTAGAACACTTTCTAGAAATACACCCCTTCTAAACCCCAGAAGGATCTCTAGCCAAGGGGCAAGATTAAAATCATGTAAAATAGTAAAGCACTTCAATACTAAGTTCTAGGGTGCTAACAGGTTTTAAAACACCCATCTCATTCAAGGAGAGATGGGGAGCTTCAAAGAGCAAATGATGCGACTCCCTAAAAATAACAATTCTTGCTTAAGGATATACTAACATTAAACAGAAAATTTGCCTGTACAAGCAAATCTATGGAACAGCCTGTACAGCCAGAAAGTTCACTTGCTTTACTCAAGCACATCAGCACAAACACACAAGGTGAGTCAAGCAGGAACAGTAACTGAAGAGGGTTAAGTCCATCCTAAACCCTGAGCATCCCTCCCACCACTAAGCTTTCATGAACAGCCTGCTTCATGACCTTCAGCACAACTGTTCCAACCACAGCTCCAGAAAAATAACCATGCAACAGCATTTCAGAAAGTCCATCAAGTGCTCAGAGCTGAGAATACAAAAGGAATATGTAAATTAAACAGATACAGCTGAAGTCCAGAGGGAAAGAAAAAAACAAGCCAACAAACCACAAAAAAACATACCAGCATCTGAAGATATTACGACCACACATTTCCCAGTGTATTGACCTTTGCTGATTTTTCTCATCTTTCTGAACTCTGACTTGAATTCCTGATGCACTCAGCTGCCACAAAGGAGGTATCAAGCTTAAGGAATGATTTTTCACCTTAGTTTCACTCCTTCACAAAGCAGTGAGATGTGCTGCTGCTAAACTGGTACTTGAAAGATGCTTGGTGACAGCACCCTTAGTTCTAGAATGTCACTCAGACTAGTTTTGCAGTGCTCTCTCTAGTTGAATTCAAAAGGAAAAGGAGTGACTTATCACTCCCACCTTTCAACACAAGCATACTTTATTATTCTTTTCTTTTCCTCTTCTTACCTTCCTCCCCCTCCACACTCACCACTTAAGCAATCTAAACAGTTTCCTAAGGATAGAATTAAGGAGGTTAAAATAGTTGAGTAAATGCAATTGCTCAGGTATCTTACCAATGCAGGCCATTGAATTTGTTTGATCTTTGATCCCTGAGTCTGGCTTGGGTCCTTTCTTTTTGCCCAGACCAGCTGGTACTCCACCAAGAAGGTTGCAAAATCTTCATAAACTTTAACCCATTCTCGCTTTTCCCATTCAAGGTCATCAAATTCCACATATACCTGGAGAAATGTAAGGAAAAAAGAGACATTAACTACATACACACAGCATGGGTACATCTACATGCACTTTGGAAGGCCTGTGTTTTATTTACTATGTAATGCAAGAGGTCAATGAGACCCATTTTTCTGTTATGGGGTTGAAATTACATAACCACTTCCTGCACCACTGGAGATATTTTCCTTGGCACTCCATTTGTGCTGGGGAGGTTCCATTGGCCACAACACTGCTGTGCACTTTGTGTAGCTTAGCTCAGAAATGAAAAGGATAACACTAAGTATTTCTTACTATAATTCAAGTAACACATACATACTCCTATGTAAACAGCTGGGAGTTTTAGGAATACTTTTCATTCTCAGCTCAAATACTTGTCATATAATACACACACCAACGAAGAACTGTTTCAAAGGGGGGAAGAATAGACCTAGAAAGGAAATCTTGAGCCTGTAGCCCCTGGTGCTACAAGCCAGCCCAACACAGCAGCTCAGTTCCTTAGCACTTCTGTCATTGTGGAATCCCGCTCGTTTGGAGGGGGGAAAAAACCAAAACCAAAACATACTTCTTGTTTCCAGCTCCTTTAATTAGGAGTCAGTTTGCAACTATTTGATCTTGTGCAACCCATGTCCTGTAGGTTGTACAGTTCTTCCTGACACATTCTTAGAGAACAATCAAACCCTCCCTCAGCTGCATTTGCTAAACTAAATAAGCAAAATCTTTTCTCTCTTGTAAAGTAAGAGGCAAGTAGCTGAAAAGCTACCTCTATTAGTAAACACAAACTTGCCAAGAAAACTACAGTTCAAAATTACAGATTTTTTTTTTTAAATCCAAAACCAACACTGATATTTTCCAAATAATCAGAAAATTAATAAGAAAAAACAGCATTATAAAGAAAATCCCTGCTTGTCACACAAGCAAGGGAAGATGCTTTGCCACACTCCTGAATTTAGGCTCTCAGTCACACCAAAGGCAACTTCTGAAACTGAAGTTTCTTCCTCTGTCTGCTTCTGAGAACTTAAATCACTGTCACAGAAATATTCTTGTCTTTTTACTTTGGTTAATTTTAGGCCTGCAACATACTTCCTTGTCTAGACTTTCTGTCTCACACTTTCCAAACGTGTACTACATAGTGCTCCTTCTCATCTTGTTCTGCTCCCTTATCTGTACATAGCTTCAAATTGCACCCAGCCTCTTCTCATTCCTGTATCAAAATCTCTTTTTCCCCTCCCATATCCTTTCTGAACCTGTATTACTCCCATTCTGCTCCTACACCCTTCCTTTTCCCTCCTTGAAGCATCAGATTAAGCAGCTAATTTACTGCAATTATTCTCTTCTATGACTACCCATTACTGCATCCCCACTTAAAATTTGTCCAAATAAAATGGAAGATAATTTTTTTCTGATGAGCTACACTCAGTTGACCCCTTTATTTCACTCTCCTGCCTCCTCACACCCTCCACAAACTGCTCACAATTCTAACAGCAGCTACTGCTCACTGCACTGACTCCTTTTCACCCACCCCCTACCAAACAGTGGCACTGACCACCCCTCATCCCACGCCACTTGCCACCAACATCCTATTCATGGCCAACTGAGCTTTTCCACCTCTTATGTCACATCTCATCTTACTGCTCATTTTCTTGCCTTGCCTTAATTGCTGGGCAGAGGCAGAGTGTGTGCTCTTGGCTGCACTCAATACTCCTTCCCCATTTCCCAGGGGCAGACCTTTCCCCCTGGAGTCACCCCCTCAACAGCTGGAATTTCTGCCACTGCTCCATTTCCATTATCCTGGCTGATCACCTCGTTCATCAACACAACCACTCTTTCATTTTCCTGCCCTTTCCCCATGTTACTCATCAGGAGACTACTGCTAGTCTTTGTGGTGGCAAATCTACCCTACAGGAAGAGTATGCACATGAAATTATACTCTCCCCTCAATTATTCATTATTACAGCTATCACCTGTTATTCTAACAAAGCAAACCGACAAGTTGCACTTAAGAGCACTTCTTAACAACTTAATTTCTATAGAATGGTTTTAAAATGCATACAGTTGCAAAATAATCATTTCTCCATCAGGAGTTGACCGTAAACACAGTGCCTTAAAGCACTGGCAGGAAGGGCTGGCATGTGTCAGATGGTCTGGGCAGCAGTGTCTCTGAACCCATCCAAAGAGACAGTTATTTCTGCACATGAGCAAATGACAATATTTGAAGACAACCTTCAGTGATGTTACAGTGGAAAAAAATCATTCTCTATTGTCACCTTCTTCCCAGCCCCTCCTCCTGGAAATTCCACTCAATTATTCTGGACTGGTCAAATAATTTTATTTCAGTATCTGGAAAGACAATTTCCTTGGGTAGTCTGTAGCAGAGCGTTAAGAAGTTAAGCACCAGACCTCACACAGCAGCAAATTTGAAGATAGAGGAGACAAGGGCAATCAAGTGAGTAAATGTTTTGAAAACCACAGATAAGTCTCAAGCAGAATCAGCGGGTCAGAAACGGTCACACTAAACAGACTGCATCTCCTGGCTGCTGGCCAAAACTCCTGGATAACTGACACAATCTAGTGTTTGTGTCTAAGTTTTGCACTCCAAATGAACCAAACTCCAGCGCAACGACAGTGGGAGTTACTGCTGAGCTATCTGCAGAGTCTCCTGGCAGCGTATAATTAGATCTTCAAAGGAGCAGTTCCAAGAGGAGTGGAGAAGGGAGCGTGGCACAGAGCCAGTCTGCCAGTGCCCAGGGCACCAGATTCCTCCTCTAGTAAGATACACAAGCTGACTTGGGAATTACTTCTGCCAGCCTCCACCACACGCAGCCTTCTGTGCCAAAACTATTCACTAGCTGCTGGCTTCTCCAAGTTCATTTTTGAAACGACACAGACGAACCACAGAGCCCAATCCTCTGCCTGGTCTCTTTCTTTGCTACAAAATATTTAAATCGGGAAAATCCATTATGAATTTTTCTAAGGCAGCAGTAAAACCTCTGTAGAGCACAAGCTGCTGCTTCTCTGCAGGCTGCCCTACCGCACAGAGCGGAGCCGCTTCCCAAGCGGCACAATTTACAAAAGGAGGAAAAAAGAGGAGAGGAGGAGGAAAAAAAGCAATCCAGCAACCTATGCCAATAAAATGCAGAGCCAAAGTTAGACCCCCTAAGGAGTGCAAAGGCTGAAAGCATTTAATCTTTATTGCTTCACTGATGAAACTCTATACAGCAAGAAACTCTACAACATTTGCCTCCCTAAGAACGACTGTTGATTTTGAGATTTTTCAGCCAAATTTTGCTTCTTTGCCTTGTCAGCAATACAGAAGTTTGTGTTCCCAGAGTGGCTGAAGTATTCTCACCACATATGCATTCACTTGCCTAAAAAGGAGAAATTCCCACTGGGATGATATTATAGTTATAATTGGCATTAATGTGCTAATTTTGTAACCCACTACTATTTTCCACAGGAAGCAGCATAAGCTTTTAGGATGTTTTTCCAAGTAAAGCAAGACAACAAATTAATTTCCAATGGAGTCAGCCAAACAACTGCAACAAAATATTGCTGTTTGAAAGCCAAAACACAAGAATCATGATTAAATTCTCTACATGCAGCGTTGTGATCCAGAGTTTTCCAGACACTTCTGTGCCAGATAAAGATGTCTGATCAAATAAATTCTTGAACCCTTTAGAAGGTCATGAAATCAATGCTGACTTCCAGCAAATTGGACTTCAAATGCTAAAAAAGCCTAGTCTGTGCACCACCACCTGAGGGGATGCTTGTTGTGGCTCCCTTATGCTGCAGCTCACAGGCTGGGTACTGCTGAAGAGAGCTGCAGTGTGAACAAGCCAGAGCCTGCCTGACTTCACCTCAGGTTTGCCCTGGCAAGAGCTCCAAGCCACACAGCTACAAGAATCACTAAAAAGTCACATCATTTTGAAGCTAAGTTGCGTCTTCTAACAAGGAAAGGGAGTGCTCTATAGTAGTTATTTACTAAAGTTAGTCTGCGTGCTAAAATGATCCATACAGCTGATTTGTATTTAATAGAATAAAAGCTCTGTTTTCTCTCCTGAGGGAGGAATGCAGTTTCCTCTTTACCACCTAAAGACTGTTAGCAAAATTCTTATTTCTAGAAAAAAAGAAATCAAGCAATCTTCCTGAAGAGATTTCTAAGAAGGCAAAGGAAACACTACTACTTTTGTACCACATCCAGTAGTCTTTCATCAATGGAAATTTGGCTGCTGACTTCAAGGTGAGTCCCAGAGCACATCCCACTGGGTTTCACTCATAACATCTTTCAACTGAAAGAGACAGGCAATATTACACTGTGTGCTCTGATGATGCTTCTATACTTTAGACAACATCTTGTTGCAGTTGGTAACTCAAAACTCAGGTGCTAAGAATTATCTGTGGAATTCAGAAGTCTTGATTACACGACTTAGAAGAGAGAAGTAAAACTTCTCACATCAAGAGCTGTCCATCAAGAGCCAGTTTTCCAGCCTGTGATGTATACTCACATAAATGTAAGAGCAGGCATGTAATTCATGTCAACCTTGCATGTAATTTAGCAGAAGTCTACTTGAAAATACACAAGTATAAAGAAACCATGTTTCAATGGCAATAGAAGAAAATCTTTTACAAGTTGGTGTGTATTTCATTTTTAAAAACCTTGCTGTGATCATCAGATAAAAGAATTCCTGTTTGATGACTCCAACTTATCCTAGTAACTATAAGAAATTACACATATCAGGACAAAACTCCCAAATCAGCACAGTAAAATGCAAGTCCAGTATAGTTCTTCATATTCACCAGTGTTAACTGCAACCTGCAAACTTTACTTCTGGGGCATATATCTTTTATGGGATGTTTAAGAATGGCTTATCCTAGCCCAGTAAGGAGGGTTGGACTTGGAGTCCCCTGGTTTTGAGAGAAAAATCTGTCTTGAGAAAGGACAACCCAGGAGCTAATGAGCATCCAGAGCCTCCCCTTCCTGCCCACAGAGGCCCATGGGTACCCCAGACCAAGGCTGCACTGGCAGAGGGTGGGAAGGTTCCTGGAGGTCTGAGGCCCACCCAGCTCAGACAGCTGCTCAGCACCACTGGGCTTTTTTAGCATTGTTTGTGGCTGAAAATTAACACCAAGTTTGACTTCTAAAGCTTCAAAAAACTACTTCTACTTACTGAAGTGGACACAACTGCCAACTATCCAACTGGTATCACCTAAAGCCAGTGCAAGTACACGAGGAGTGGAGCCAAGTAAGAGTTTTTCTAAAACTTAGTCTTCCATCCTGCTCCCACTATTCTGCTTAAAGCAGCCTTCTCAGGTTTTTACAGACTGTTTTCATGGAAAAGGCATTACCCAGCAGGGAAGTTTTTCTAAATATATCTTTAACTAATCAAATGCAATTAAAGCACCATTTACTATAAAGCAAAACAGCTTAACACGGTAAAATTACTGTGCTACCAATTTCCACGTGAAAAAGTGGTGAAATAGCAACCAGCAGAAAGGTTTTTTAATAAAGGATGTGCAATGTTGTTCTATATTATCAACATTTCCCCAGTCCTTTACATTATCATTTCTCTACATTAAAAAGAACTCACAACAGAATCATCAGAACCTTTCCTTTCAAAATTGAAATGCTCTATGCTTGCATTTTGCAACATCTTCAAGCAAAGCAGTACAGGAAAACAAAACAAACCAACTAGAGTATTTAAAAATACCCTGGCATCAGTCCATACAGCTTAAAAAACCACAGACCAACTGGAGCAATGGCAATAGATGGCTCCTAAACTAGCAGATCCTTTAGGATTACAAGATGGGATTTATTGCCTCTTAAAAATAACCAGCATTTTTACTGCCAGACATATCCATTCCTAAGTTCAAAATCTCACATATATGTAGACAAGTAAGTGTTGACTTTTGGCAAAGAAATACTAAATGTACTGTTTATTTTTTAGCAGGGGTGGGTACACACAATGCCACAGCAAGGCTAGAAGACCTGAAAATGTCCTTGACAAAACTGGTGCATGTTTATTAATCAGACTTTTCACAATTCTTCCATCATTTCAGGAATATAATTGCTTGTCTCAAAATGCAAGAGCTATGCATCTAACACTTGAGCACTAGGAAAAAAAGCTGCAGAATCAGATAGATGTTTTACAGGACAAATCACTGAAAGCCCCTTAAGAAGGTAAAACAAATTGTGTAGGTTACTTGATGTTACTTCAACCCTTAAAGAAAAAAAATGAAATTGTTTGGACATATGTTCAAATATGCACATCTGTTTCAATTATTTGTGGAGCTTGCAAGTAGTAACAAACATTTCATAGCAGAAAATTCAATTTTCTCTTAAATAGACAGAAAAAAGTCCTGCTACTTTCAGATGAGCTGTGGAAGTCAAAAGCCCAACTCCTCAAAGATTAAATCTCCTTTGACATAACCATGAAACAACACACTTGTTACTCTGAGGCCTTAAATTCTCCATTTATTCAAAGGAAAATGGACTAGGTGTATTATCCCAACAGCAGTCTCAGGTAGAACCTGGGAAGTCAAAGTGTACTTAAAAAAAAAAGGCTAGTTCATGACCTGCAGAGTATTAAATCTGTTGTTTCAGAGCTGCCTGGAAATCTGTTTTTGTTTGTGGGCTGTTTTTTGTTTGGTTAGGATTTTTTGGTGTGCATTTCTTTTCATTTTGGTTTAGTTTTGTTTGTTGTGGGTTTTTTGTTGTTGGGTTTGGTGTGGTTTTCGGTTGGGTGTTTGGGTTTGAGTTGTTTTTTCCTTTTTTGTGTGTGTGTTCACTTTTTTTTTTTTCCATTGTGTTTTTTGATTGGTTGCATTTGTTAGGGGTTTTTTCTTCTTCTTTTCCAGCAAGACAGTTCTGGGTTTGTCCAACAGGACTGGACCAACACTTACTGGTGTATCAGTGAAAGGTCCTGCATAGCAGCATCCAGCTACACACACCAAGAGGTAATCCTGCCATAACCACTACTGTCATAACCATGGAAAATAAAAATATAAACCAAAAGTGCAGCCTGAGGATGGCCAACACTTCTGAAACTGGAGAGGAGCCTGGAAGCTTCAGAGTGACAGACACACTCAAGCTGAGGCATTCTGGAACTGCCAGCACTGCTCAGTACCCTTCATGCACACAAGAGAAGGGAAGACAACCCTGAGCCTTCAGCAGGGTTCTGAATAAACCTGACACACATTTGCTGGGAGACTTGTAAAATATATGCCACATTCAGGAGCAAAAAGGACCAGATGCAGCAAATACACGCTTCAATAAACACACGTTTTCAAGGTAGCTTCCTTATATCAAGCTTTAAAACATTAAATCCTACAAACAGAAAAGCCTTCACATTAAAACATGTCTTTCAAGCCAATAGCCTCAAGATATGGGGGAATAAACAGAAATTTCCAAACACATCAGGTTTATGGTTAATTTTGAAACCCTAATTTTGTGGACTCTGAAATGCACGCTTAAATAATGAAAATAAAGTAGCTTTTGCAGAAAAAAAATATAGAGAAAAATGGTGGCAAAGCTGAAGGAAAATAGCTGTACTATTGCAACAGCCTGCTGCAGTCTGTAGCTTGAATTGCTAAGCAACCAGCACATGATGTGGAGCACAGGAACACTGCAGGAACACAACAGAGTTTGAAAAGCATCCTACCTGGATGCCCCAAAACCACCTTTGAAAAATAAAAAGCAGCATTTAAAACATGTGTCTTTCATCCCTCCATTTAAAATGTGTAATCTCAAGAGAAAGCTGAAAGGAGAAATACCATCTACAAAGAACTGCAAGAAAAAACAAACCCACATATTTCTTATATGTAATTTAGCATTTTAAATTAGTTTCTCAAAAAAGACTTGTCCCTGATAATTCACAGGAGTGACAAATTCTCCTATGTGAATCACTTAAGTATGTATAATATTTCACACACCTACTTTGCATATCTTTTTCCAAATTGATCCTTCACAACAAAGGGAAGTGAAAAGCAGAAACTACATCATAACTGCATCAGACTTACAGAAACCAAAGTCAAGTAGCACCATTTAAAAAATGTTTCAGATGCCAGAAATACACTGAATTACTCATCCAAAATAATAATAATAAAAAGTTATTTAAGAAAGCATAAAGTATTAAATCATAGCAACAAGCAGAATATACACATTGCACAAATCCTTTCTGGTCTATCATATTGTTGATCTTTGTCTAGTTCTTCACACTGAAGTCATCATTCATTCAAAAATAGGCTCTCAATCTTTCTGATGTTACTAAAAGCTTGAAGAAACGTGCTAGCAAATGATACATCAAGGAACTGTAAATGTGTCTACCTCTTTCCTATGGATTAACTGCAGTGTTAGAGAAGAAAAATAAATTCTGTACTTGAGGAGGAAGCTTCAAAGGATTAAAGCTTTTCAGGTGTGTATTCTCCTTATTTTTGTTTGGTAGCAAATTGCAAATCCAGGTTTTCTGGAGAAGAACTGCATCATTACAGTCCATGGTGCACAAGAGACAGATGGGAAACTGGGATCAAGCTTCATTCTAACTCTGAACTGAGACCTGAGTACTGCTAAAAGGCCAAGGAGATCAAGACCAAGGTGGTGGTGCCCCTGAGCAAGACACCAGGAAACACCCTGCCCAAAGGCAGCAGGATTTTGGGAGCAGCAGACAGGCTGTAACCATGGCTTCCTAGGACTTCCAACTGTCTTAATCCATCTCCTCAAACTCCTCCTTACTCCTCTTCACTCTTCAGCCACAGGTATCATAACTTTCTGACACCAAAAAAACTCTATAAATAACATGGAAACCATCAAGAAATACAGCAGCACAAGTAACAGACACAACCTTTTCCCTTTCACAGCTCTAAGAAGGTATTTACATCAAAATTCAGACTCAGCCGTGGGCACAACTTGGTCCCAACTTCACCAAGTAGTTCTCTTTTTTCAAAGCATTTGAAAACTCTCCCAACAGTTACTCAGTTCTGGGTTTGTCACTTCTTTATTTAGTTTTTTTTTAAACCCCAACACAACAAACTGTAGAACTGGATACTGATCTGGGAGTTGCTGCACTCAGCTGATGACACAGGCCAGCCCCAGTCTGTACTGCACTGCCATCCTGCAGGACAGCACTATGACCATGTCAACAGTGTTCCCAGCTTTAACCACAGTCTGGGGGAAACTGAGAAGATAAATTCACATGATCCTAATGCAATGGAGATGGGGTTTTAGGTGACTGACAGAATACAAACCATGCTGCATCACTGAAAGGGAAAGACAACCTGCAAACACAGACTCCTCAGAACAGCTGCCCATTTAGCTCTTGTTGCTGCTGCTAAGGCTGTAGAACAGGAGGAACTATTTCAAATAAACAGAATTACCAATGTGTAAAAGCTTCAGGAATATAGTGGTGGAAATCACTTAAGGTTACAGAAACCAGAACACATACATGAGAACACTCAACATGTTTGACTACTAGTGCTTCACAGCAGATAACACTTTCGCACTCTCATCTAACACTATTTTTTGTCCCACAACAAAAATTTCTCACATACATGGCAAAGGTCATTCAACCTTTTATATCCTAAGTATTAATTTCTTCCAATACTACAGTTCTTCAAACTACAGAGAAATGTTCAATATTTTTACCTTAATTGCATGATTAAAAAAAAAAAAAAGGCCTACATCACACTTTTTTTTTTAATTAGAAATAATCCTAGAAATCTCCAGTGTAGTAAAACTGGGAAAAGGGAAGGAATGTAATGCTCTGCATTTGCTGCTCTCCTAGCCATTTCTTGCAAAGATCAAGGAAGAACAGATTCATTGATAACACAAACAAGAGATCCAACAGATAACACAATAAAATCTTCAGCCCAGAAGTAAAACCAGAAAAACAAAACCCTGGCAGCATCAAGCACTGCCTAATGAACCAAGTGAATAACCTTAATTACTGCATTAGCCATCTCGGGTAACTTCCTACTGGAAAGTGCAAGCAGGCATTCCCTGTAACAACAGCACAGGCAGTATTTTTGAGTAAGTGACATTTTAAAGATTATAATGATAAATAAAAGTTTGTGCACAATGATTTTTATGGGCTGTAGCTAAAAGGGCTGTGGCTGGGATTAAAAACAAAAAATCCTCCCTGCAGTTCAAAATGCATGCTGAAGAGAATAAAAAAGGCATTACTTCAGAACTGCACACAATTTGTCTGCCATCTGGGCAAATTTCTGGAATTAAAAAAAACAAACAACTTTTCTGTATGTCCAAGGCAGCTTTTAAGGCTAGGAATGATACAGAAGAAAAATGCAACTTCTGCATTGGTTTATATGAGTTATTTAAATCCTGTATAAAAGTTAACAATAAAAGTGTGAAGCTTTAAGTATTAATAAAAGGCCTCCAGAGGTACCTCAAGCAATCACAGCCTTCCCCGAGTGAACCTGCATTTGACAATTTGGTTATGCTATGGTAAATCAGCACATGGGAATATATGGCACACTTGCATCACAGTTGTTCCCACTCACCTTGGGAATAAGCAATAAGATCCCTGTTCATGAGACATAAGTGTTCCCTTCAGGGAAATGAACACACTGCAAGAAGATATTTTTGACTGAAAGAGTCAGCAGATGCAGAACTCCGAGTGGTGCAGGGGAACTGATGTGTTCATGGAGGAAGAACTGAATCTGTTTCCAAAACAGATCAGGGAATGACAACTACAGTTCCCACCTTGCTTTACCAAATGCCTTCTGTGTCACTGGAAACACCTACTAAAATCTTCATGTTGCTTCTAACAGTCAGTCCCATCTCCTTGGAAATTCGATGTCTAATAGACCTTGTGCTGCAGCAATCTTAAATGTTAATGAGAAAGGAATCATTCTTCTCGTCAAATTCTACTTAGAATCTAAAACAAAGTACAAGATGAAGATGTCTGTCTGCTACTGTCAACAAACATTAATACTGCAAGAAGTTAAAATAACAAGCAATAAATACTTTCAGAAGTAATGTTGTTGGCTTTCTCACAGCTTTTAATACATTTACTTCACTGTGATACAAATACCTCACATACCATAAACTTAAGAGCATTAAGCATAGCCAGGGCCTGCAACCATGCAGCTGCAATATATTTTGTTTAGATAACACTTCTCAACACTGACAAGTACACATACCAGTATTTTCATCCAGTGTATGTATGAAAACTACCTGCATTATTTTGGGGGAGATAAATCATGTTTTCCTCACATCCATTTTCCTTCTCCTAAAACCCTTAAGGCCAAGATGCTTTATTCCCCAGTCACTGCATAGAAGAAAACAGGTAGGGTAGAATGCCACAGCTAAATCCCATTCTTAAGTCTCTCAGAACAAGGAGACCACTGATGAACCAGACAAACAAATATCTGACTGGTTCAGGGAATCAGAGTCACTACCCATGTTTAGATCAGAAGATGAAGGTTGAATAAACAAGACTCACCAGAAACACTAAATGCACCACACACGAGCAAGGAAAGCTTTTTGCCCATAACAAATCAGAATATTCCATGTCAAAAACAAAATAATATGGTTTGGTGCATAGATTACAAGATACCTAAACAAGCTGCCAAGGAATATTAGCACAAATTCATGGGAATCAAAAATAAAGAAACATACCAGACGAGTTCCATAGCACTGAAAAAACTAAGTGTTCTTGAGCACAGAGCAAAGGTTTCCAGGCTTTCTAATGTGATGGGCTCTCTAACCAACACATCCTTCCTTTCTAACCTTGATTACAAAGCCCCACGTTTTCACTGGATACATTTTGGCCAAGAGTCCACAATGGCTGTTCCATTAGGACCACCCTTTGCTTTCAGCACCAGCTGGCCTCTTAACATGTTTTCTACACCCGAGATGTTAATAAAGAAGAAAACAAAAACCCCACCCAGCCCTCAAGAAAGCACACGATATCCAATGCCAAGATGAATCCTTTGGCAATTATTTTATTTTTAAATTTAAAACCAGAAACAGGCAACTTTGTTGGTTTTGTTTGTTTGGGGTTTTTTTCACATTAAACGTTTAATCCTTTAAATAATTTTTCTTCCCACGTGCAACATACTGAAAAACAATTGTAGAGCTCCGAGGAAAGCCAGCACCTGCAGGAAAGGGTTTAATCTGGCAACTGCTGGTGTTGTTGAGTTATTCATCACATAAATCTCTGATTAAGTCCCACCTCTTTCCTGTAGTTCTAACCGTTGTCGTTTGAGAAAACAGACCTCGTTTCATGCTGAACTCCCACCACTAAGCAGCTGAATCTCCTACATTACTTAGGGTACTGTTCGTGAGAGTAGACTTCACATGGAGTCATGCAACATCCTGTTCCAAGCCAAATGCTCCAGATGGGATCCGTTTCACTGCTGCCTCCCCCTCCCCAGCCCATTTCAGCTTGTTCTTTTTTCTTTGAAAGCATTTATCCCAAAGTGATGCTCTCACAGCAAGATAAAACTGACCCTTCCAGAAAAACACAATTCAAAACTTCAAATTTAAATATCTTTACTATTAAAAAAAACAAAACCACAACACACACCACTTATGTTATCACAATATTTGCATCAGCTAATCAATTAGCAAAACTATGTATATAAGAAAATAAATTACTTGATGCAGCTCTACACTGCAGGAAAGTCTACCTTGCTGCAGACAGTTGACTAACAATTTCAGAGCTCACCCCTGTCACGCACACTACTAATCTAATGGAAGTTCTCATTGACATAACAAGGAAAAAACTGTCTAGTCTGCTGATCACTCTGAATGCTGGCAACTTCTCAAACATCTGCTAAAGGTCAGATTTCCACTGCATGGAACCAATCAATGAAGCTACACAACACTCCCAGCACCATTGGAAGTGCCAAACAAAGACCACTGTTTTACATAAGCAAAGAAACTGAGCCTGAAATCTTCCAAAACACTACCAGCAAAGTCTTCACTCCCACTGCACAAAGCACTGCTCCTCTACCTGCCAAGGCCTCTTCAGATTTATTCTCCTTTTGCTTTTTTATCGCACCAAGCGAGTTACTTAGAGCTAGCCCTTTTTTCACATTAATAGCATGCAGCCAATATCTTACAGAAAAACATTACAGAAAAAAAGCAGCATGTCTATTTATTTAAACAAATGTGATTTCTATTTAAATGTTAATCAGTTTCAGAAAACTGAAAATTCTGATGTTTGGTGCCTTTTTAAAAATTCAATTACTTCAAAAAAACAACACCTCTCCCAAGTTCTAAAACAACTAATCTTAAGGTTTAAAAGCAGCCTGAAAAAGTCTTAAGGGTTAAAAAGCAGCCTGAAAAAATCACAAAATTATGCCCTAAAATCCTTACTAAATAACCTCTGAAATATAATCCCAATATCCTACCAGATTAGGGAATTGTCGGCTCCTGCTTTAAACAACATGCTCTGTATTTCAGCAGCTTCTCACATGTCACAAAGCCCATGCTTCGGCCACAGCCTGCACAGAAGAAATAAACGATCGATCCCGATGCTGCTGAAAAGCTGAGCTTGTTCTATTTTTACAGAGAAAACATTATTTTATTTATGGCTAATCTGGTACTGATTTACCAGAAAAGCCTTTTGCACACAGGAAAGGAGGGCCAATAAAGCAACTGATGGATTTCAGAGACCCTTCTTTTTTTTTAATTGTGTGTTACTGAGTGAACTCCAATTTTACGCTTCTTTTATAATTTGTTCTTGTTGTTCAAGATGATCCATTTTAACTTCAGTGCCAATATGGCTCAGAGAAGAGAAACAGAAGTCAGCAGATTTTACAGTAAATCCAGCAGAATTGTTCTGCTGTACACCTCACTCAATACCTAATACAGCAGTGGTGAGGTCATGGGGCAGTGCTGCACCGAGGTATATCCAATTCCATAAGTGTGGTTGCTATCAGGCAATCATGGTGCCACACAGTCCACAGCCTTGTGCCACAGCCCCGACCTGCAGGGCTGCAGTCCTGCCCAGTGCTCACCACTGTCCTCCTGGCCACATACTGGAGAGAGCCACCAAATGGCCTCTCAACTCCATCACCCGAGCTGAACCAACATCCCCTGGGAAATTAGAGCAGAAGCACCATGTCAGGAATTAGTACTTCCATGGATCAGAGAAGGAATCCCATGAGAGAAGAGGACTGTACAGCAGTCTCACCCAATAGGTCATGGGAGGGAGAAGCCATGGACCAACACTACCCCAACAATACGAGGCTCACTGGAAAGTGGTGTTTTGTGGCACCAACAGCAAAAGCACAAAAATGAAGTTACTAAAATGGAATTAAAATGTCTGTCAATGAAAACACTTTTTTTTTTTTTTTTGAGTTCTACAGGAGGACTGGGATCTCAAAGGTTATTTCCTTGCCTGAGTTCCACCTAATCTTTGAAAAATGCCTTTCAGCTCCTTTGATAGTTTCTTACCTCATCTAGCTGCCAGTGTTTGGGCTGATCCTAGTTTTGTGGGACACTTAGGGATATGGAGTTTTGTCACACTTCATCTAGAAGGCAGCCCCAGAAAGGCCCATCAGTATCCAGCTTTCTCCTCACTTTCAGTCATTCAATCACCTCTCCATTCAAAAGAAGACAGGAAAATGAACAACATCTGTATGAGATGCTTCAGGGAAGAGTGCAGCGACCAATAAAAGTCTCTACCATGCAGCAGGTCTGTAAAAGTTGCCATTGCAAAGGGGTTTCTTCCAAGGAAGTTTAGAAGCAGCATATTGCCCATAAGGGAAGAGGCAGAACAGCATATGCTGCACCAGCAACTGGGTGTAAAGATCACAAAGCAGGAATAGCCTGCATTGGTGGTGTCGGGCAGGATTTGGGTGCTTTTCTAGATAAACATTACCCACTGTATTAACATGAGTACAGTTTTTATTTAAACAAATATTGTCTGGAAAAACCAGTCTGGCCAGATGGGAATATAGAATACATACGAGCCCAAATTACTTACATTAGGTCACATCTCCACACACACACAGTGTGAGCATTGGCCTGGCATTCCTACTACTCAGGCTCTTACAGAAGGGAGGCCAGGGGAACACTCAACTCTCAGCACTGAAACAGAACTGGATTGTCAACAGTCAGCAGAATTCACTTTTGGAAGAGACACCAAATAGGGGTAATTTCTCCAGCTTTCCAGTAAATGTAGATCCACCTCTAGCCTACAGAGCTTTTAAGCATTAACGCCAGTTTCAAGAGGTTTTTTTGATGATGTAGTATTAACCCCAGAAAGCAGTAAGCTAAGACAGCAAGTGGCTGCAATGGCTGATGAACATTCACTGCACACTTATCTGGTGTGCAGCTTGGACAATGGCCAACATATGAGGAAGAAAGATGTCAGAAGTGAGCTAGAAGATCTGTGAAGACCAGTTTTATGAGCGCAGGACAACTGCCAAAGCATTTACTTTGAACTCCATGTTACTGGGGCTATGACAGCTTAAACCCAGCTCCAATCCATCTGCTCTGTACTGCAGTGTGCATCCAGAGACCTGTCAGCTTGCTCTGCTTTACTCTCTAACCTGGGTCACTCACACTGCTTTTAGGGAATACATCGAGAAGCAAATGATTGAAGTCATCAGTAAAAACTCTCAGTAACACACCCAAGTCACAATGTCACCTTGTACTACTGAGTGAGCTGTACTAGAGTAGTCATAAATGTATTAATTAAGCAGAGAAAATAGAGGGAAAAAAAAACCTGCCTAAATGCTAGTTCCAAGAGAGCTGCAGTGATTGACTCAACCGAGAAAAGCACAAGTAGGTCACCATTAGATGGACACTATCCTAGCTACTTGGGAAGAAGATCAGTACTTAAACCTCATATTTAAAACTTCTATTCATGCATAACTAGTTATCCCCTACAGAATTACAGCTCTTGCTCATTCTGTATCAAGCGAACTACTTTTTCAGACTTCTCAAAAGTTCACTGGTTCGAAGGATGTAAACTGTTCTTTAAGTATGTGCTACCAGAACTGCTTCACAGATCATCTCCATGCATGTGGATTTAAGATTAATAATATCTTGCAGTTTATTTAGTGAAATGGAAAGGCTACGAGAAGAAATTCAGATTTAGCAGCAATTCTCTCCCATGGCTCTTCAGAAAAATAAGAATAATGCTCTCCAGAGAACCTCTCAAAACAATTGCCCTTTTTCCACAACAGCTGCCATTTACTTACATTCTCAGAAGGACGGATGCCATAAGCTGCCTCTCAGCAAAGAATAACTGTTACCTCGCTTTCATCCTTTCTCCAAGTCATCATCTATATCCCTACAGATAGGAAGCCACTTTCTCCCCTGGGGGCAATTGGCTTCATTCCCAGCAGCACAAACAGAAGGCAGGCAGTGGCCATCTTTGTTCAGGCAGTCCAGGCTTCAATCAGACTGAAAAATGAGAAGTCGCAGGCACAATGGAGGGAAATGCGTCTTTAGGATCCTTTCTCTTCAAAACTGGTCTGAGTCCTAAAAATCCTCAAACCTGCTGCATCTGAACTGGCAAGACGGAAGGAGGAAATAGATATCTATGTGAAGTGTGGAAAGAAAGGAAACAAGAAAGTTCAGTTCACAAAACATCCAGAATGATAATAAACTGCAGGTCCTGTTGCCCCAAGTGGGTGAGGTGAAGCAGCTGTAAATCTGTCTAAAGCAGCTCTACATTCTCCACTTCCTTTGTAGCTTCAGAATGCATAAAACAGCTATCACATGCCAGTCAATCTGCCCCTCTGAACTGTTAAAAATCTACTTTATTCAACATAGATTCACCCTTCAGGGATTTTCTTTTGTATGAACTGGGTAAGAACACTGCCTACATGGAGTGTGAAACACGGGTCAAGCCAAAGAAATTGCCAGAAGAGAACTACATAAAGGCTGAGTCAAGTCACTAATTTAAAATCAAAGGAAGCATTTTACTGGAGGAAGACTGGGGAGGGGGAGGACATGACAGGCAGACAACCCAACACAGACTTACAAAACAACCTTGCTAAGTTTAAAATATGTTATTAATTACACTTATGGTAATTAATTGCCAAGTCAGGTAAATCCAGGCTTTAGCAACAGACAAAGCCAATTCATTTTTCCTTTAAATTTTCTGTTAAAAACTGCTATGCGGAAGTGTTTAAAATGCAGTGCTGAAGTTTAAGGTTTTACTGCTCAGTTGTTTGGGTGACGATTACCTCTTCCCCCATCCTAAATTAACAATCAAATTCTCAGTATTCCTTAAGATTTTGCTGCAGTGCATTGAAAGTACAAAGTGTGGCAGGTGGGATTATTCAGCAGTACCATTTCCTGGCCTTTCAGTGCTTCATCTCGCAGCTTTTACCTTTAATTACATGTTGCATTGGAATAACAAAGGATACAAACCAATATGAAATTACGGAAATGACACTCTTAACTAGAGCTGCCAAGAGAGTTTTATTCAGGAATTCCTGCAGGTTTCTTGCACTTCAGTTTCATTCCTTTTTCAACTTTGAGAAGCATGTGGAGCAGCCGGCTTGTTCCATGGGATTTGTTTCAGCCAGTGTTCTTGGCATGAAGCACTTGCAATCCTCCCTCCCCAGCATCCACTTCCAAGGACATAAACGCTCAGTTATAAGAAGTTTGATTGAAGTATCAAAAATAAATCATTTTCAAAAGCAGAATTCCGCTTTAATCCATGTGCAAACAAATCAGTATCTAGCTAACCCACTGGTAAAGGCAGCAGTCTGCAAAGGGCATACATGGCATGTGACAGAACAACGAGGGCAACTTCTCCAGAAGACAGGAAAGCTCAACGGGGGAAAAGGGAAACTGCAAAGGGCGAGGGCGGGGAGGCGAGTTACATCTTCCACTGATCTAGGAATTACCACTTGGTAGAGTTCACAGGGTACAAAGGATATATTCTTACAACAGCTGGATAAGCATAATAAACCCACAAAACACCAGGAAAAGGTTTTGCCATGCCCAAGCTTCAAGTGCCAGATGTCATCACTGCTCTGGCATCATCATCTGATCAGTAATTCCCAGACTCTGCAGGGACCTGTCACCTCATGCAGGTGACAAGTTACCAAGGTCTGATGTTAAATACATTTGACATACTGCAGCAATGGCTACAATATTCATGAAGAACATTAATATCTTTAAGACATTTCTTGGATTTGTGTAATTATTACACTCATTCCACCCCATTACACACATAACCTGTTAGTTATCAACTCTAAGAATCAGAGATGTACCACTTGCAACCCAACAGCTCAAAGGACTTGCCAGTTATCAGACTCTCACAGACTAAGAGAGCAAAATTCCAGATGGCAACAGCTACTTTTACACCTATATAGGCTCCTCCACTCAAGTGCTTCTTCACCAGAAAATGAAGGGAAAATACTTAAACAGTTCAAAATTATCTGCTTTTGTGCCTTTGGTTGGTTGATTGTTGTTTGCTGCCTTTGTCTTTTTTTGGGGGGTGTTTGTTGTTTGTTTGGGTTTTTTGGGAGGGGGTGGTGTTTTTGTTTTTTTCTTTTTGTTTGGTTGGTTTGGGTTTAATATGTAAAATTTGTTGATTCACTGCTGTGCATCCCACATCTGTGAAGTATGTCACTGCTTTTACTGTTGTGACAATACCTTTGTATTCCAGGGATTGCCTGACAGACTGGCAGAAGTATTGCAATTACCAATCCAACAAGAACATTCGCTTTATTCTTACCTCCTAGAATTAGCACCTTTCCACATTTCATTCAATACCTAGGCAGCATTCAATTATTTCTCAGAGAAACTTCACATAAACCTATGAACTGCAGTCATGAACTTCTTATTTAATTCATCTACCAGCTGGTCTGCCAGTACAATTTCACAGAAGAAATGAGACAAAGCAGCATCATGAATGCTACACCTTGGCAGGCTGGCCTGGCTTGTGTTTGTGCATAGTTCAAGTCCTCCAACTCCTACAGAAATTCAAATTTCATTTTCCTTCCTGCAAGAGAAAGCATCAAAGACCTAACAAAATCAATACTCTAAATAGGGAACACTGTGCTGATTTAAAAATTGCTCAGACTCATTTCAGTTTATGCTGCTATAATCTGAAAAGTGATTTAAACATCACATGGCAGCTGAAACTTGATGAAGAATGAACAGATTTCATGAAGACCACAATTCCAATTTGTTATTACATAACCTGAAGTCTCACAATATTTCAACAGGAAAACATGAGTTTCTAAAACATTTCCACACAAGTACAGAGAAAGTCTGTGGTAATGCAATTTTGAACCATGATACCTGGGTGTAGGTGTTTTAAAAAATCTCAACTGCATTCTCCACATCACAAACTGCTTTAGAGATGAGATATTGCTTCACTGTTAATACTGATTAACAGTGGCTTATATATAACACACCCTACACAATTTATTTCTTATTAATTTTTCTTTTTTCAAATCTTTTTCCAGAAGCAGAAGACAAGAGTGTGGTTTCTTATGTTCCCAAATAAACTCTCTCTTTATTTTACAATGAATTCCCTATGGAGATGCAAAATTAAGTTTCCCTCCTGTAACACACTCTTAACTTAACTTACTACATCCCAATGCTTCTTCCCCTCTCACCTCCTGAGCTTACTTCTACATAGAATCACAGAATGTTAGGGGTTGGAAGGGACCTAGAAAAGATCACCTAGTTCAAAACCCCTGCTAGAGCAGGATCACCCAGACCAAGTCACCCAGGAATAGATCCAGGTGGATCTTGAATGTCTCCAAAGAAGGAGACTCCACAACCCCCCTGGGCAGCCCCTTCCCGTGTCTGTCACCCTCACTGGGCAAAAAGTTTTTCCTTGTGTTTATCCTAAACCTCTTGTTCTCCAACTTACTCCCATTGCCTCGACATTGTGCTGGAGTTTTCCTCAATGTGAAATGCTGGGGATATGATGGCACACGCTGGGGCTTAAGCACCTGCATGAGACTGCACAACTGGTTTGTGCCCAAATTAAATGGCCTGCTGAGCTTCCTGTGCCTTTGTATGCAACATGCTAATATGGATGCCCATCCACTTCTCCAAACACAGTTTTGTTTGAATTCTCCATGAAAAAAGTTGTCTTTAGTTATCATAATGTCATGCACCACTTATTTCACTGAAAATGATCAAGAGATTCAAATACCGTGGACAGACAGACAAGACAAAAGCATGGAAATAGTTACGTTTCCCCATCACTGTCTCAATTTTCTGGACATCTGTACTAATAAGGCTATAACAAAAAGGACACAAACCTGAAATAACCATAGTAAGACCACAGTCCTCAAAAACTTCCAGTAAGAGAAGCTGGTAGAGCTGGAGGAGTAAGGACAAAGAAAGTGAGCCTAAATATTACAGACAAGAGGAAATTCTTCTCTAGCAAGATAGATGTGCACAGCAAAAGAGGTTCTTCAAGAACATATGTTTTTGTTTCCAATAAAGTCTAGAAACTTCCCTGCTTTTCTAGTTTAATCATGGAAAGATGGAGTGGTTGTTACTATGGCAGACACAACTTCAAGCAGCAAAATCAGACTAAGCACTTGTCAACATGCAGTATCTAATACACAAGGCAGTCCTGACTTCAAACCATGCTTCTAGAAACTGAAACACCTATACAAATAAAGAAGGGTGAAAAAATCTCAGTATAATAGGTGTAAATACTTACTTTTAGCATATAACCATTTTCCAAGACAGTGTATCTACTACCAAGTAACCATCTCCCACTTATGCTAACATTTATAGAGCAGGAAAGAACAGAATTTCTCTGCATTCTTGATAACTCTTGGCCAGACACACAAATACTTTTAGAGAGCAGACCTTTAAAATGATGTTTCTACCAACTGAAGAGGAGGGAAAAAAAAGCCACCGCCTTTTTTTTAACTTCTGAAGAATGTGGATATAGGTCATGTAATTAATCATTTTAAGGGAGATGTCTAAGCATCAATAGCACAAGAAAATACATTGGAAAATCAAAATCAGAAGCACTTGGGTGGGTGATTGCACTCGGCAGGAGGGGTACTAACTCATTTCAAATATTATTCTTCAAGACATAATCAAATCATTGTCAAACATCAAAAGCTATACAAAGGGATACTTAGAAGCGGTGTTTAGATAGTAAGAAATGTACGAGATTGGGGAAGACAATCTCCTCTAATATTTCAAGCAGGCAAAAGTGCTTGTCAACCAACAGCAATGATGATCCTGCAAAGAATGCAAGAGATCCATCAATGCTAGGACAGCTTGTTGAGTTGACAGCAGCTGGGGGTCAGCAGGAATCAACAGCTCCTATGTGCTGCACCATCACTGACATGGTGATAGAGGGATCCAGGCAGTTTTGAAGTGATCAGTCAGTTATTCTGAGGCACTGCCAAGAAAAAAACACAGAGAACAATGAAAATAATGATTTTAACACTTTCTAGACAGGAGGGGAAAAAAAAGGTAAAACTAAACTGGAAAGGACATCTTACAACATTTAAAAGACATTAACCAAAACATCAGCTAGCTGCTACCAGGTCACCTCATGTGTCTATACACACACACACACACACACCAAGAAGTCACTTCCCCCTTCAAACACAGACATTCAAACATTCTGAAACAGGTTAGGACACTGAGAAAGCCAAATACTCCAGAGGTAATGAAAAACAGAAAGTCTGGTAAAGCCTGGCAAGCTCCTTTCTGAAAAGACATGGGGTTCTTTACCTAGGAATACTGTACCTGCCCAGCAGTACTAGATCCCAAAATACTGCTGTTGCTTTATCTGTGCAGAGAGCTATTTTCATACATCCGGCAAGTCAGGACTCGTAGAGTCATTTAGCCCTGTAGTGAGGCAGCCGAAATGGCAGGGGCCAGGCATCAGATTTCTTCCAAAAATTAAATGGGTCAGACAGAAGCTACCAATCAACTTGCTCCCGGAGAACAAAAATATCCCTAATAGTCTAATGAGAAAGAAATTGAATTTATTATCAGGTAAAGCTAGTCTTTTACTGTTAGATCATCACTGCATCAGTCTATAAAACTACCTTGCCTGAGAGTTGAAAGCAAAGTCTACAAAAAGTCTCCCAATAGTTTGACTTTCCTGCAGCTAGGATCAACACAGGCATGCAACAGCAGTCAACAGCAACAAAATATATGACTACATGACTAGGGAAACATCTGTTAATTATTCTTTTTAAGTGGAAAGAATTAAACACTTGGAAAATTCATGCTACAAGACAGAGTAAGCAAGCAGTAAACTCATGGGTTTTTGCACGTGAAAGTCGAGAATTCTGAATCAGTGAACCAAGTGAAACTTGCTTTACTTGAATCATATAGTTCATCAGGTATCTAAATGCAACTGCAAACAACAGAGCAATGCAGAATTCATCAAAAGAAGACTTGGTACAACAACACTATTTTCTTCTGAAAATGCTTGCTGAGATTGAGAACATGGGGAAATGGGGATTTAGAAGTGGGCAACAATTAAAAAAACTAGTTTAAGTTTCATTTGGGTTTGTAGTTCCCTAGCAATAGAAATCTGTGGATGTTTGCACTACACATTTGTATACAGAATGGGTCTACCACATCTATTATGTAACCTCTGGAGTTACCAGAGGTTATATAAATACGGATCAGACCATATTTACTTTTCAAAGTAAGCTCAAATTTCTTAACACAATTTAAAGCAAGCAACATTAATTATTTTACTGGAGTAAAGAATGTCAGCTACAAGAGGCTTCTTCAGGTACCCTTGTACCGAAATAAGATTCTAGGATTATATTTAGGCAGGAAGATCACATGAGAGCACAACAATGATTCTGCAGTTTCAGTATATCTGCTGAAACACTGAACCAAACATCCATGTCTGCTTCCTTTCTGCCAAAAGCATTGGCAGTAATTTGTATAATTACTTTTAAGTTATGTTCAAATAGCAACTCCAGGTTATTTTATAGATATGGGTCCTACTCATAATGAATGTACACACTGAACAGAAGTGGAGGCAATGGCATTCAGCACTCTCCATTAGGGGTCACACGAGCACTCTCCTGCCCTCACATTCCCAGGCTCCAGCACATGAGGGTCAAGGCAACCCACACTGCCACATGGGCCCCAGTGCAAACAGAACAGAGCTGGGTGAGCAGAGGGCAAGTTGCTGCACTGACAAGTACAGAACATTTCTAAGTACAATCATTATATGAAGTAACAGCTTTTTGCTCAAGTATCCATGCATGTGACTCTCACTTAGCAGCTTGGTTGTGTAGGAGATGGAAGCTAGAAATTCAGTTGAAAGATCAGAGAGCCATATCGCACTGCATCTGTTCTCAGTGCTTCCATCAGCACATTGTTCAGTTAGTGTGCACACCAAGACCACATAGACTCTCTCCAGCCCCTCACCACAGGGACCTCACTGAAATCAGCCATCAAGAGTCAGCTGAACAACTTCCAATATACAGTGGAGCATTTGTTGATATCATTCCTTGTTATGCCTCAATCTGTAATCCGCATTACTAGCACATGCCAAAACCCACTCTTTCTACAACCAAAAGAAACAAAACACACCAGGCATTAAGCAAATAGATCCTGCTCTACACAAACACAGCCTTTCAAGTAGTCAGACTGCATTATTTTGCTTCAACCTGAAGAGCAAGATACAGGCATAGTGATCTAAGGAAAGAAAGGTTCTCAAGCAGTCTGTGAAATTGTGGGATTGTTACTCTGTCAAAAAATAACACTGTAGAGATGTATTGCTCTACAAGGTCTGATAAACAAAATGAGTGAGGCTGTTCCAGGACCAGTAAGATTTTTTTTAATCTAACCTTTAACTGTCCTGTAGGAGAAGTACCACACCAGTTGAAGCAGGAGCCACAAGCATCACTGGAGTCTTTCCTCCTGCCAGAATAAGGATCTTTGTAGAAGCAGCAGATCTACTTGAGGAATTGCACATTTGGGAAGCACTGGGCCCAAAATGAACTCTCAAATATCAACCACATGTTGTACCACAAAGAAGTTCAGCTACTTTGGAATTCTCTCCACAGCCATGAAATGCCACAGATCTACAAGCAATTGTTCCCACACCTGGACTGCTCTGGACAAGTCATTGTGGTTGGACTAGATGATCTTCTAGGTCCCTTCCAACCCCTAACATTCTGTGATTCTGTAACCTCCCCACTCATGTAACACTGACCCACCCAGCCACTTCTCTGAACATCTCAATTTTCCATACAGAATCAGACAAAGGACCTTTATGCTTGCAACTGGCTGGTGGTTTTCACAACAGCTCATGTGAAATAAATAACCATTGAGCAAATGACTGGCAAGCAATGGAAGAGTGAATACATTTCCAAGACAACTTCTTTTCTCAAACCAAACTGTCTTAGATTTACTTCTTTAAGCAGCTGATGCACCAAAGCAACCTTGTAAATAGTATCACACATGTACACATTGGAATGCATGCTATGACATCTATTTATTGCTGGTTTTAGATAGCTTGTAAGTTTAACAATTAATAGCTTTGCATTTGAAATGCATCTTGATGGAAATCTTTCACATTCTGGAACCCCAAGACCAATGTAGAAAGTTACAGACCAGGACACAGGGATTTGACCTGCTGGTGTCTATGGAAAACAAACCATAAATTACTCTGTTTTCTGATGAGGGGTGATTCAGGCATCTTTTGTGTCAATGGATAACTACACCTACAGACTTTGCTGACAACATATAGCTCATAAAAAATTTGTGAGCTGCTTAACCACAAAGTCCTGCAATGACTCAAGTATTTGAGTTTTTAAACCATACCAAAGTTTTACCTGTTTATACACTACATAAAAATTTGTTGCAAGTAGAGTTATGCCATTACCACCTAGGGTATAATAGGTTATTCCTGGGGAATACCAAAAAACTGCTAATTGGGAATCTATCTTAGTAATTATACCAGTATCTGCTATGTCAAGAGACTGAAAAATTGATCTGACAATTAACTGTTACCCAGAACAATCTGGTAAAGTTTGTTATCAAGTTCCCTGTTGGTTTGCCAGAGGTATCAGTGATTGTTTCCCCAGTGAGTTTTGATCATACAGCTTCTTAATAAACTGTTCTGCCTGGAAAATAAAAGGGAAAAAAAGACAAGAGGAGAAAAAAATAAAGAAAAAAGAAGAAAAAAAAATGCTTACATTCATCTGCCTATGAGATCAAACTTCTTTTAGGCATTGTTTTCACTCATTGCCATGACTGCAGAGTACTGTAAATTACTGTAAACCCCTTGGAAGGTGTCCAATTGCTGTGGTTAGCATGGTGGGATGATGTGGAAACAGAAGATAACGTGGCCCACGGATCTTTGGCAAGCTTTAAAATATTGTCTTTCACAGTAAAGCTACTCTGTTTTCAGCAACTGACTGAAAGGTACTGAGAAGGCATTTGAGTTGGTGTCTACCAGTCTGAAGAAGACTACACCATTTCTAAAATAATTTAAACTCTTGTCTTTCTTCAACAGCTCTTGAAAGTCCTGTATTTAAAGTTACCTACCTAGTACGGGAATCATTTCCTTAGAGATCTGTCGAGACAGGGAAACTTTGATGAATCACTAGTTTTATTTCACTGGTATCACCCCTCTTAGTGGGGCCATAGCTGAGAACAAATGACTAAATTCTTGATTTACACTACCCAACTGTAAGGGAACCCTAAGAAACAACCTGCTTTGGGTGCTGCAGCCAGACAGCCAATTTAGGGCCCTTTCTTTTTATTAATCTTTAGTGCAGAGATACAAAGCTACTTTCCCATCTTCAGGACTATTAATTTTTCTCAGATTTTCTTCTGCCACACATTCCAAGTCACAGACCCTCCCTCAGTCTGTGAACAGCACCAGCCTCAGGCTCTGCTGTACCTGAAAGGGAACCACAGCACTGCTATAGGTAGAAGAGCCAAAGCCTGTTTCTTTCTATCTGTTCACATAAAACCACACAAGGAAAAAACACTCACTTTAGCCACACTGTTTACAGGAACAAAGCTCCCCAGCACAAGGCACAAGAAGTTCATTCCAACTCTGCAGAAGCCCTGCAGTACACAAGGATAGCTTCAGATGCCCTTGTGAACAGCATGAAGACTCCACACAGACTCCTTGACACGTACTGTGGTGAAATCTTCCCAAGCCTCCCATGCCAAGTGTCTGCCAACAGTCACTCCTGGCTAACTGCACGGTGAATTCACTAATAGCAAAGACAATAACTTTTGAAAACTCTAAATTTTGCTTTACTTCTATGTATAAGAATAAAAATATTTAAATCATACCAAGAAGAAAAAAAAATAAGAAAAATAAGAGGAAAAAAAGGAAGCATCAAATATCTTTCACCTTGATTTTTTTCAAAATGCAAGAAAGAAACTATGCCAATCACCTGAGCACTAATATGACAGTCAGGAACAAGTGCTTCCAAACAAAGCTTCACATGTTATTTTTAAAATTGAAGTGCAAAAAATCTTCTGTCTGCAAATGCAAATTAAACATGTAGGACTGTTTCTGTAACTAAAAACAATGTCTTTTTTTCTTCAGGATCTGTTTGCAGGACAAACTATGAATAGTCATTCCAAAGTCTTATTGATGGCTCAATTATGGTTGATGCTGTCATGCGTTTGGCATGACACTGCTATGTGAAGAGTTCATCCCCTCTGCCCGCAGGCCTTGACAGAGATCGCTTACCAGTAAAAGCAGTAGGAAAGCTGAAGTAAACTGAAACTGAAGAGATAACAGGCAAGCACAGAGGTGAAGAAAAAGAATGTGTTGGCCAAGCATTTTTGGTGGCATTGTTCAATCAGCAAAAAAGAAAAGCCTGTGGTAAAATAAAATGTTTTCCACTATTCCTGTTCAGTGTTCTGTTGTCTTGTTTCTAAAATACAAGACATTAAAATTGTATTTTCTAACATATGTCGTCTGTCCTTAAATTATCTTTTGAACTTGGATGTGTTTTTGTTCCAAGTGTTCCTTTTCGTGAAGAAAATAAATCAGAAGACAAATATTAAAAAATAAATAACACAGGAAACAAAAAGCACACAAGAGGTAATCTCCAATTAGTATTTGATGATTTCCAAGTCTGAGGTAAGGATTATGCTAGAAATTCAGATTTCCTTCCTGAAGCAGATTTTTCTAAGTTACACAAACGATTTCTTTCGTGCCCTCTCCTCCCCCACTGTCTCTGGAGAGCCGCCTGAGGGCAAATCTAATTGGCAGCCTGCACGGGCTGCAGCGATGTCATGCAGAACATAATCCAGGGTCACGGGCAGGCTACAGCCCGCGCTGCACCGCCCAGCATCGCCCGCAGCCCGCATTGTTCTCCCGCAAAACCTGCTCGCACCATCCACGCACCGGCTCCCGCTGCCCCGAACGCAACTGCCCCTATCCCTCGCCTCCCCCAGACAACACGCCAAGATGCTGAGGATCGGGGGGAGGAGGGGGCGAGGGAAGGTTGAGAGCAAGGATCTGCTTACAGCCGAAGAAGAATATCATTAACTATTAATAACAAAAAGGCTGCAATGCAGACAGCTTGAAATCTGGTACAGCTTACTAAATCACAACTGCAGAAGACCATTCCACTACAGAAAGAGCTCCCCAGTTCAGAACCTGAAACCCCATATATACATTTATATGAGGACCACAGAGCACATCCTTCCAGTGAAACAGCACTTCTTCTGAGGAGAGATGCCTGAGAATTAGAAAGATTTCGAGTCTAATATTAATTTTAGAAGTCCTTCTGAAACAGCATGTTCTATGCCAAACCATTTAGAGACAATATTCAATAAATCCCAAGTGCAGATTTTACTCAGTGTGCAGTAGCACTGGGGAGGGAGAGGAAGCACAGGTCACACATACCTAACAAAGTTTCTTCACTAGGAAGAAATGAGTAAATTTCTTCTGGAAACAGTCCTGGGAAATTGAGCCTCTCATGCCAAGACAGTCGTTCCAACCTCTTACCACCTGACTTCAGAAAGCTAGCAATCAGTAACAGTTAAATTAACAAGCAGGGCACAGCAGAGAGAATTCTGCCAGGGTGTGGTGGCATTTCATTCCGTTTTGGTTGGGGGTTTTGGGAGTGGGTTTCTTCATGTCCAGCACACCTAGGTGGGGTCTTCCATTCATCTAAGCAAATCAATTGAGCTGATAATACTTTCTTCCCATCATGCAAGGGGGTCTCGGGTGGAACGTATTTTAAAAGAAGAGCACTTTGATTACAGCTGGTCCTGCTCTGTCAAGCCTCTCAGTAGAGAAGGCTGTCCACTCAAAGACAGAAAATAAGCAGGTAAAGAGCCATTAACAGTAGAAATTAGTGCCATTCTTAAATTCACAAATAATTTCTAAATTAATACCATGGTTTCAAAGTAACCCATACAAGAAACAAAGGAAACACAGAAATAAAAGAGCATACAGAGAACTTTGTAAGACTGAGAAGAGCCACAACAATGAATGTGGGGGTGGAAATGCAGTCAGGACAGTCCTACACCAACTGCAGGGAGTAGGACAATCCACTTCGTAGAGCTCAAGTGGAACAACAAAGATAACACACATCTGGAGTCACAACCACATAAGGAAACACCGCATGGCATTAAGTGTTAACTTGCTTCTTTCTGGTGTTTAATGTTATTTGGGGATCTGAATATAGCAATTCATTATCTCTGGCAGTAAACGTAAAAACCCCGGAAAAATATGTTAACAAGTTTCCAAAAAAACCCTTCTTTCTCATGCCTGACAAACCAGCACAGCTCACTGATTCACTTCTTTTTCTCAAAAAGAAGCTGGCAGCTTCTCAGTGTTTTGGACACTTTTTTTTTTTCTTCCCATGCTCTTGAAGTTAAGCATGCTGGTAACATTTATTTTTCTCCTGCCTTCCAATTCCCACTGAGTTTGGAACTTGTCATAAGCCCAAAGCCCAATTTTCAGACATGGGACACCAAAAGATAACAACTGACAGCACCTTGCCCTGGTAAGAGACAGTGGATATCTACTTGCTCTAAGCTCTGCTGGTCTGAAGCTCAGCAGAAACCAGATAACAGCCTTCTGCCCTTTTTTCTAACAGTGGGTGCACAGATATTTTGAGATAGGTTCTGTATAAATAAAAACAGAAGACCTGTTTCCACTAAAAGATATGACCCACTCCTCTTAAGCCACTGTTTGCTGAAACACTGAATTTGCCATGTCAGAGCCTGCAGGGTCCCTCCAGGAGGATCCAATTTTTTGTTTGGCCTGTGTGTGCAGGGATTGTTCATCAAAAATTTAAGATACTCACAGCAGAGAAGTGCAGTCATGCATTCAAACACAAGGAAGGTTATATTTAAAGTACAGAAGATCATAATGTAAAAAGGATAAACAGGAAAAAATTGATGTTGGGAGTGGAGAAATGGTTTATGGTCATGAACAGCACTGATGATGAGCTCTACAGCCAATTGCAGTAGGGCAGCACTCCTCTGAGCAATGCAATGCCAAAGTAATGAAACTTTGGGAACATTCAAAAAAGATAAAATTATTTTATCCAATATGTTTTTTGAGACTGAAGCTAAAGCACTGCATCAATCTTTGAAAATATCCACATCTTTGAAAACACAATAAAATGAAGATACAGAGAGAGCTGAAATGCTACTGAAAGAAGCAGGAACATCTGCTTAGGGCCATACACTCAGATTAGAGAGAGAGAAATGTGACTAATTTGCAAATATAACTAGGAAATACTTCAAAGAAAACACCAGATAGTAACAAGCTACTATGACAAAGTTAACAACTGAGGCTCCTTCCAAATTTTTTCCCTTACCATTATTGTCTGCCTAAAACCATGAGTAAGCTTTATTTCTTATCAGTATTAAAATGTCTCCACAGTCAGGAGTCTCCAAGTTATAGATATACACATAAATTTCATAGAAAAGTGCCATGTGATTTTCTTCTTTGCAGAGTCTGTGTGATGCAAAGGAATCATCTGCTGAGAAGGCAAGTGATAATGCTGTCAGGATCTGAGACTTGTTCAAAAAGTCTTTGCATGACAAAAGCCCAATATTACATGAGGCAGCAGCTTTTCACTAGCAGAATGCTAATAAATGATATCCCTCAAGTAATTAATTACCAAGACTCCGGGCACCAAGAAGCAGACATACATTCCATTTTCATAAAGATGTTTTGGCCCAGTATGAGCTCCGGAGTTTGGGGAAGACAGGGCCAGATAAATTGAGTTTCTTTATAACAAGCTGCAAACCCGGCCCATTAATTCTGAACTGCACTAAGTAAAGCTGACCTCAAAAACCAAGGCAAGCACATCATTGATGTTTTGATTCTTTCAAAAAACTCTGTACCAAAAGATCATTCACTCTCAAATTCAGCTACATCTCTTCTGTGCTGAAAACCTGCCTCTGGACAGCGCTGGAGGATGCCAAGATGTCATGGACTCCTTAAGTTGTAAGTCACATGGCTTTTTCTGAAGTACTACAAGCAAGACTCACGGTAACATTAGACAGACTTGGTAGCAGACAGCAGAGCAGCCAGAGGAGTCACGGGACCTGAAAATCACCCCGTTGTGCTTCTCAATAGGCAATACAATGCTATTTTAACAACGATTAATCACTAACAAAGGAAGACGGATTCCCCACTCAAACCTTCCAATCAAGCCTAAATGCCTTTGCTGGAAAATATGCCTGCGTTAAATATATTTTGAAAACCCAGCAAGACAACCTACAATAAAGCTTCATAGTCTCAATTATTCAAGAGATCATTATTACTTGATCATCTAAATGGATTACTTTTACTGCCAACAGCACTGAACACCAATTATGGCTCGGGATTTCACTCTGCTATATACTGCACTGACAAGTAAATAGACAATTCTACCATATGAAACCTAGATTTTCCTTTTTTATTATTTGTTTCATCAATAAAACAGACTAGAATATATCAGCAAGTGCAAACTACCAGGATCTGCCGCTGCCTTGCATCTGCACTGCAGCACTTCATTTGCCTAAGTAAACTCCATACTTTGGTATTGAAATGGCAACAGATGTATTAGCCTAGAGTGCCACATTTGCAAAATCAAACCTGCAAGAAAGGCAGGTAATTAAGAAAACATTCGAAAAGAGGTAGAGGGATCTGTGAACACAAATAAAAGCAGCACCCAAGCATTCCAACCCCCAAGTTACTGCACCCTACGGTCTGCTCAAATTCTCAGTCACTGCATGAGAACCGGTTAAACTGTGAGCAGGACTGACGGTGAATAAACAGATTACTACTCAGCACAAAGGAAAAAAGCCAATGAGGGTTTTGTTTTTGTTTTGGAGAGTTCTCCTCCCTTACACAAAATACGAAGCTGGCTCCTGTCCCAACACTTAGCAGCTACACGAGCAGCAGACAATGACTTGCCAGCACATCTAATGGCACCGCAGGAAACACATTCTGCAACGGACACCGAAATCCTGGAATCCTGCACTTTCCAGAATGGAACATTCCTCATCCAATGCCCTCCCTACAAGCTTCATACAAGCAAAGCAGTCCCTGCAGTAGTGGAGGCTCATTAAAGAGACGTTTAGACAGGACAGAACTATACAGATGCCAGAATGGAATGTCACTCAAAATCATGCCTGTGCTCTCTGTCCTGATCCACAAGGGAAGACTACAAAATGGATTAAAAAATAAAAAACAAAACAACAAACAAACAAACCAGAGCCTGGGAACAAACCATGAACTCAGCAGCTACAAAGTACATAAACCCAGTGATTTTACTCTTCTCTATTCCAAACACCATTTTTCTTTTCCTCAAACTTATTTCAGCACTTCTTCCCATCCCCTCATCCCCAATTGATCCATTTCAAAGAGAAAGAGTGGATACTAAAAGGTGGTCTAGCTTTCTCCCCACATCAAAACATCTAATAATAGCTCCTCTACCTTGGAAACCTGTTTGGCCCACTCTCCCATACACTCATACAATGTCCACCTTTCAAGGGCTCCTATTTTTTCCTTCACACACTTGCCAAACCCAGATGAACTCCCTGCTCAGTTGCCCTTTTAACTGACAGACTGCTATATATACACACACACCATAAACAGAGGATACAAAAGCTGCCATCAATCCAGTTCATAAAGGCTTTTCCTTACAAAGGCAGATTCTCTCCAATTATAGCAGGATAAGGCAGAAAAATTTCTGGTTCTCTGAAAAACACTTGACTGTTTCACTGAGTGGTGAAGTAGAATTTGGGTTTAGTTACAGAAGTAGTTTTCACTCCCACTCATGGTTCAGCACATCCACTCCTGGGGACCCAGGGGCTGAAAGGGAAGCTATCAATACATCCAGCTCCTCTGATAGTGCACTGACAAAGCCCTGTGATCACCACCACTAATACCCTTCATCACCTCCTGGGTCTGCCTTCTTAACTGACTTGGATACTCTAGGTGATCTTTTTAGGACCAAACTGATTTCCTCTCTTTATTTAACCACAGAGAAAAAGATTGAGAAATACATCTAGAGAATGTCTATTTTTACATCTTCTGGTGATACTTAAGGCCATCTTGATTTTTTCAGGCATTTTGCACACCCATTTTCAGGGCAACTCCTACATCTCAGACTGAATCGCTGAATTATTACTACCCACTCTTTTGAGTGGGAGTTCTTATACATACCCAGCTTTGGTTCATCTGAACGCCACCAGTCCTGCAGGCTTAGTCAAGAATACCAAAAACACACACTCAGAAACAAAACACAAAACCACAACCAAGGGATGGCAAAGTCACTGGCTTAATCCTCTGCCAAGACATAAAATTCTTTCTGTTCCTGCCTCTTTTCCCCAGACACCTCCACCTCCTCCTCCCCATTAAACTAAACCAATATGTTCACACAGTTAAGCATTCCAATAACTTGATCAATATAAAATATTCATATTAGCTCCAAACCTATCAAATGAGGATGGTTATTCCCTCCCAATTTAAGAGGCATAAAACCTCTGAGGACTGTGAGCACACCAATGCTTTTTCCTCCCCTGGCAACTCTGGCAGGTTGTGGAATTCCTGGGGAAGAATTAAGAATTAGATGATGAGGGCATTTAATGATAGCACGGTCCAGACTTCATCACGTTTTACCACTTTCACAGGTTGGAGATGTTAAAACAAGAAGGTGTCACAAACCCTACTTAACACCTAAAATTTTGTTAGTCAAAACTGAATGAATATAAATCAGAACATATGGAGCATTTCTTCTGTCTTTCTTGGTGCAACCCACTGAAGTGATTAGCTTGGCTTGTGACCAGTTTGACACCTTGACAGATTAGTTCCTCACAGAAAAAGGATTCCAACTATTACATGTTTAGGCAATCCAGGTTGATTTGATTATTACTCAACTCCTTTGTCAACCCCAATTACTCAAACCTCTACAAACAAGTGAAAACCAAGAGGCCTTTGCCATATCTGCAACATAAAACCTACAAGTGAGAGATGAAAAAGCCTGCTGGTAATTCAGGTTGCCACCCACCCTTGTCATCAAGATGTCAGTGACTGTGGGACTACTAAATCATCAGAAGAACATTCCAGTGATCCCAAAGGCTTCAGGGCTAAAAAGCTATTGTTAGCATTCAAACTTTTTGAGTTCAACACTCACTTAAACTTTACTAGAAATACTAGAAAGGTATCCTGGTTCCACTTACCACTTGGGTCTCCTAGGCCATAAATGGTCTGCGTGCAGTTCAAAAGTCACTAGTGTAATCCATTTTAAACAATACTCCAAGTTGCATTTATAACACAGAAAGAAAAAATGTGTGATGGAAATGAAAAATATATTCTCTGTGCTTGAGGAACATAAAAACAAAGTGCTTAAAGCAGGAGCTGAATCAGACTACTTAGCACAACTCATATGGTTAGGGTCATAAAAAAAACATTTAAACTCACTCACTAACTCGCATAGTTTGCACCCTCAAGCACAACATGGCTAAAATGGAGCTTTCAAGTGTTCATCTCAATACTGTTTACATCAACTTCTCCAAGGTCCTTACCCTCAGGCCTATATTTAAGTCTTGCCTAGGTTCTTACCTTGCTTATTAATCATTTTCTTCTTTTGGACTTCACAGAACTCTGCTTCACACATATCCTCTCTCGTTGCAGCTACACAATCATCCTTCTAGCACATTGCAGCGGCAGTACCCATTTGGTCATGACTTGATCTCCAGTTACATCATTTACTGGGATTTGGTTTCCAAGTCCTCAGAATCAGCTACAAAAATGCCAAATTCTGTTTTTGATCCAGACTTAATCACAACCTCCATCATTAGCTGCTTCAAACAAACACAGACAACATCTGCAGCCTGACAAATTGAGTTTTACCCCTGCCTATCCTTCATGTTTGACAGATATGCCCAAGAAACACCAGCAGAGGTTTGTTATACACCTCAAAAACGTCTTTCCTCTGTTGCAAGATCTCCCAAAGGTCAGGCTGCTGCTACACAAACAGCACAGCACTATAACCTAACTTCCTTGACTTTCTGTATTTCATAAACTGTGAGAGACAGACAATTTTAGCTTTGTGTTTGCACAGCACCTACCATGGTGAGGTCTTGGTCAAAGAGTGTCCTACAAAGTAAACAGAGGTGCATGGGCACAGAAACGGTAATCTCAGCAATTCCAGCACTGAGACTTGGCAGAAGTTTATCTGGAATTCACAGTCTATTTACCCTAGAATACCTCAGTCTTACCTTCAGCCAAACAGAAATCACACACAAATCCATTTTCTAAGTTCACCCCTCCCCCAGTCTTTCAGATCACCTTCAACAAAGACACACCACTGCTAAATCTTTGCTCCATTTATTACCTACAGAACCAAACAGGCCACAGCCCTGTGTAACCATCTACTGCTAACAGCAGCAGCCTTGATGTATTTTTTAAGATGAGCAATCAGTTTCCATAGGTCTGAGCTTCACATGAATAATGGAAGTTATTAGTTAGCTAACAGTATCTCATTGCCTGACAGAAGGGAGCTTTACTGGAAGACTTCCAACTGGGAGAACAGGACAAGATGTTTATGCAAAGCCCAAAGTACTCTGACCATAGAAACATGCAATGAAAAGATGGGATCTAAGGAGAAATCAAAACATAGAGGATAGGCAGAGCACACAAAAAGCCGAAGAGGACAAGGACAACATCAGATGAAGCATTTGGAACGGGATGAGAGGAGGTTAAAGCAGTGACAATAATTTTGACTTGTGCATCCAATAAAAAATGAAGCCTAATCTTCCCCTGTTTATACTTCCATGACAGTTAAGACATCTCCCTGCACAACACTTCACACTGCCAGTTCTCTCACACTGGCTACCTTGATGGTTTGATATTTCTAACATTAGAAGGTAAGAAAAACAATACAGAAGGCAGCAAGGCACATGGGGATGTACTTTCCAGCATTAATTTCAAAACACCTCCATAAGGCCTTTTAGTTGGCAATGCCATGACATTATGTGCTCTGTGAACATGGTTAAAGATTTTAGTAATTTATTTTTATACATACTTTTAAACACTAAAGAAAAAACAAAACAAAACAAGACAAACCACCCTCCACACTGAAGGGGAAGGTTAATTCTGTAGCTCCACTGGTTCAGACACTAAAACACACTGTAGAGAGAGTCTGAATAGCCTGAGGGTGCATAAAGCAGCATTGGGAGTTTGCACTTCACCAGGCATCCGATAAACTAATCCCCATCAAGGCTACCTGCCTAAGCTCTCATAGCCAACAGAATTCAACAGCAGCCTTAGTTAACAATCAGCTACAAGGGCAGCCAACCCAGCAGCATGATTTCTGAGACAACTTGATGGCATTAGCACACACATGCTCAGAACCCCTTTTCCAGGATCCACAGGTAGTCCAAACCTACCACAGCACCAGTCAACATCTCCCTCCAGCAGAATGTGTGTTAGGGAAGCATTTAGCAAGAGCTAACTTTCCAACTCCCAAAATTACACTGCTGTGTTATTCTCTCAGAATAATTTGGGTTGGAAGGGACCTTAAAGATCACCTAGTTCCATCCCCTGCCCACCTCCCACTAGTCTGTGATTCTCAAAGCCCCATCCAACCTGGCCTTGAACACTTCCAGGGAAGAGACATCCACAACTTCTCTAGGCAACCTATCTCAGTGTCTCAGCACCCTCACAGTGAAGAATGTATCCTACCATAAAACACATACTAGAAGAAGAGCCAACCAGCCCACAAAAGGATACTGAATGCCCTCCTTTTACCTCAGCCAGCAAAGCTAAGAACTCTCTGGAGATGGAGACTTTATTCATTCCCAAGGTGCCAACTGAAGGGCTCTTAGGAAGTTCTGCCAAGACTTGGCTCTTCACTGATCATTATTTTAGCAGAAAAGTAACATACAGGCAAACTTAAGACTTCGCTTGTATTCTTATTAAGCTTCTACATTTATCACATTTAAACCAGTCATGGAGAAGCAGTAATAAACTTTCTCATGTTATGAGCCACACTCAAATATATCTGAAAGCTAAAATATTTTTAAAAACCTAGCTAACAGAAAACCCATTCAAAGTCAAAAGATTTTTTTGACAAACAAAAAATACACCTACATGCACAAACATATCTAAGCTCACCTGGAAAGGGCACTATTACAGAGCTAAGTAAGTAGTGTCAGCAAGTCATTTTCCAAATGTCAACAGAAAGCCAAGTATTTCCATTTTAAAACACAAAAATCTTTACAATGATTTATGAAAGTACTACATTCTGTTTCAAAAGAAACCATCTAATGGAATTAGAAAGTCAGTCAGTCAATGAATAATTTATCACATGAGATTTTTCATTTCATATTTTCTGTAGTCTTAGGCCTGACTCACTAGGTTGAAACTGTGTAAAAAGCTTTAGGTAACAAAAGGAGCAAAGTACTTTAGACTACAAACTAAAAGAAAAATATGGTACAAAGTAAAGAAAGCACTTGAAAGATTTTCTATTTCTACAAAGACACAGAAAATTATTTCAATGAGTCAAAATGTATTATCTCTTAAGATGATGCAGAATAAGTATCCCATTGCACAGAAAAGATGCCCATCAGATTAAGAAGTGGCTGTGTCACTGTCTAAAAATATTCACCTCACACTCTGACCTATATACAAATGTGAAAATATGACAGTATACAGAAAGATCAGGTATATTTAGGACAGTTCACCTGGATTAACAGTTAGCAAGCCAGAAGTGTTTCACTAACACTCCCCTGCCTTTTTTTTTTTTTTTAAAGCTTTACTTTACTCACTTATCACCACCACAATTTGAGCAATGTTTGTGTACTCTAAATATTAAACAGACTTGTAAAAGATCATAAAATCATCAGTATACTCTAGTGGAGAATGGACTTTTGCTATTTAAAATTGATTTTAAATGTTACTTTATTTTTTAAAAAAAATTACACTCACTTGACAGTATTAAATGAATTCAAAAAGGGAATAATGTTAAGATACAGGTTTCTGTGTAGATAACCATTTAAGATATCTGTGATGTATTTAAGATACGCACACTCTTTGGAATCATCTGGCTCAAACAGACATTTATTTGAACAGAGATGGTAGGAACTGACAAAAAAGGTACCTCTGAGTCTCTCAGGTTAAGAAATAGTAAAGAAAAACTGCCACATGTGTATGCTCCAGGAGAGGAGTATGAAGCAGTACAGCAAAGCTAATGAAATCATGAGCAGCATGCAAGCAGTAAACAAGGGGTGGCTGCTGCCTTCTACCTCAGTGCAGGATCCAAAGCATGTCTGAAACCACAGCAGGCCAGCCCAAGGAGCACACATTGTTCAAGCCTGACCTGCCTTTGTCAGTTATGTGCCACAACTTGAGAAATATGATAGCTAAGTGTCACAATCAAAGCTCTTCAGACAACAATACTTCATTCACATTTGGTCTCCAACTGCATCAGCTTCTGTATTTTTGACTGAGATGTTGGCACCAGACCACTGTTAGATCCCAATTCATTAAAGATCTCACTGGGTCTACAGCCCAAAAGTCATTAACCTCTCCCCTAGCAATGGCCCACACCTGCCTCTCAGATAACCAGGGCTGCCAAATGGAGTTTGCTTGGGAGTTCTGCTTTAGGAAGAATCAGGATGCAAGAAAAACTACAGATTAATGACAAACTTCAGTCCAAGAGTTCACTACCCCTTTCCTGACACTCTTTCTCCAAGATTTTCCATGCCAACCAAACATTTTAAATCACATTTCCTATGAGTACCCCACAAGTTCCTTCATCTGTTTGAAACTGACTTTTGGATCGTCTTGTTTGTTTTTGAAAGGTAGCTCATTTACATTCTGTGTGTCAGGAAAGAAGAGCAATAAATAAGGGAATAAGCTGGAGGGCTGTTTGCACAAGCTCCTCCAAATTACAACTTTCCAAGCACTTCCTTGCCAGACATGCAGGGCTAGAGAGATTCAACTTGGGCCACCTGGCAATGACTCAGCAAGCTGTCTCTTTCCCAGAGAATCAACTCCACAATTCCAACCATCATTTTATTAAAGAGCCCTGCTCCCTTAGCTCCAGCAGACACAGATGACTTGGTTCAGTTGACTCACTGGGGGTTTACTGGATTTTGCTATTACTTGCAGAAGCCTTACTGCAGTCATTTCAACATCTACATTAATCACCCTGCTGATCAGAACACTCAAAAAGATCTGATTAATCTGATTAATGCACAAATATTACATGCAGTATTTTCCTGAGGAATCAGAGGTATATGCATTTTAACACAGAGATGCTTAGGTTTCTCTCAAAGCGTCTGGTTTCACATCTTGTTCTTCCAAAACTTGCCTTTGCAAATTATTATAGTATCAACAGGCACCAAATGATCATGTTATGGATTATTTTGAACATGTATTTCTTTATTCAAGTGAAAGAACTTTTTTTTTTTATACTGAATAACTAACATGAATTCAACTGCAGTACAAGATCCCTGCATTACAGCTGAGCAGGTTAAGACATTTACTAGTTACAGTGACTGCAACTCTCATAAAGATGCTGAGGCTTGTTTTCAACTACTTCATTCAGACCATGGTCCAGAGACCTTTCTCCTGCAAACAGAATCAATTTAAGATGCTTCTACTCTCAACCACTGGCCTCTGATTGATCCTACACCACCACCTCAGCACAACTGCCTGAAATGCCACCAGGAAACTGCTCAGGGTTAAAAAAAATTAAGCCAGCAGTGCCACCAAGAGAAACGTCTGTGGAACCACAGTCTCCAAAACTTCTAAAAATGCTGCCATGGGAGGGTCAAGCAAAAAGTCAAACACCCTGAGCCTTCTGTGCCCCTGAGGCTCTGAACAGAGTACACGAATTAGCTCAAAACCAGTTTCTGTACACAGGCACCTTCTTCATAAGCATAAGTTACATTGCCCCATACCACCTAACTCTGCAAAGTGGTAACAGCTGCTTCAAGTAACACAGTACTCTTTTAAACAACGTTACTAGAAAACAAAACACATCAAAATCTCCCAAGGTTCTCCCTGTTCTCATTCTGTCTTCTAACTTGATTGACAGGGGTACACAGGAATAACAACTAATGACAAGAAACTTCTGGGAACTGAGCATCTCTACACTGACAGTGGGATCAGAAGGAGATGGAGTTTATTATTGGCCAAAACTCACCAAAAGTCACAGAGAAGAAGAACAATTCTGCTGTTCTCAAGCAGGTTCTGAGGACTTGGTATGTGTACAGAAATAATGGCTTCTGACAAAATGACTGCTCACTCTAGACCTCCTCACGATGGCTATGCCCTGGTTTTGGTCGAGACCCTTCCCAAGAATCACACAAAGTTCAAGAACAAGAAAAATGTGATGTAATGCAAATGTGGAATAATACATTACTTGCATGCATGGCATTTAAGAGGTGAAAATGAATGTTTTTTTGATTGATGCCTGATCAGGCCTCCTAAAAGACTTATGAATAGGATCAAACCTTCCTTTTTCCATATCTTGCTCACTGCTGCTTACTTTTCAACTAAGCAGCAAATTAATAAATTGATTAATCCCTCACTCGAGACACCTAAATTCTGTCTGCAATCTTGACATTCAAATCAACTTTCCTCCAAATCCACCAGGGCAAGCATATTTACTTCTACATCATTTTCAGGTTTCTATTAGCACAGAAACAAAGAGGAGGGAAGGGCAGAGCAAAACGCACTGAATTCTTGCAGTGTTTCATAGGAACAGTCCCATGTTTGATCTTTTTGTCAGATTACTATTAAAGACCTACTCCTTCCTGAACACTCACTGAACTCTGGAAGACAGATGAGGTGACATTCACAGGCATAGGATGACAAGCTCCATCTTATTAGAAACACAGAAAGGAAATAGGAAGTTTTCTTTACTGCTGAGCCAAGAAAAGATTGCCCAGCTGATAGGCACGAAAGCTCAGAATACTTCTGTTGGCTTTAGTGCTTTAGTAGAATCAACTGAAAATGGTCTAAGCTGCTGCTGCATTTTGAGCTGCTTCCACTCCTTTCAAACCAACTTCAACACCACTCCTTGTGTGGATCCAGAAGCAGCAGTGGCATGATAAACTCTGGCATGTTTTCAGCATCATTTCCAATAGCTGGAGTACATAACATGACAGGCTCCTCAACAACAACTTGCTCTTCATCTTTAACCCAGATGCTGGTACAGAAATATGCAGTATTTTTAAATTCCATTAACCACCGAGAAGCTATGCACAACCAGTTTAAAGCATTTCTGCATCTTCCAGTTTATTTCAGGATTAACAAGTAAAAGCTGCAGAGCAAGCTTTTAAAATAAGGCATGAAAGAAAACTACTGTTTTTTTAAACAGATTATCTCAAATGCATTCAAAAAAGGAATAGATTTAGTTTCTCCTTAAATACTAGCTTAGTCAAAGGAAAACAATGCAAAACACTGCACTAAAAATCAACATATGGCAGCAAATGTCCTCTACAGAAATGCAATTCTTCACCTCTACAACAAAGCCATACTACATTCAGAAGGTTTGGGAATGCAGAAACAGGAAGATTAAAACAATTACAGGTTGCAAAAAGACTGGGTAAGAGAGGCTCCACAACCAGGGACGGGTAAACTTCCATCTTTTACTGAGAAACCCCAGCATATTGAGTATTTCTTCAAAGTATCTTTATTTTTAAATTACCAGCAATTATTTCAAGTTATTTTGCTGCTCTCTGTAATACAGTACTGGTAAGTTTCCATTACATTCTGTGAACTTCCATTTTACTGTTAAGTGAAAGAAAATTCAGTTAAAACAGACACACAAAGTCTGTTTTCACACTATTCACCAAACATAGGGAATTTTTAACAATTCTTTATTTGCAAATTACCCAAGATGAGATGCTAAAAAAATGCAAATTACCAAAACTACTTACGTATTCTTTCCACTGCTATCTTACTAATATTACTGCAAATAGGGGAAAGAAAAAAAACAAACAAACAAAAACCTGCTGCAAGCTATATTTGTGGTTTTATGAAGGATGTCTCCCATGGTGATTTACTGCCACAATGTATTTCCCTATGCACAATTACTCAGTTACATCTGCCTATCCTAAGCCATTAGCCAATGTTATCAGCTATTGATTTTGTATTCCAGTCCATGGATAGCAAAATTCACACATCAATATATCTACAAATATAAAACCCTGCAACTTAAAACTATGCTTTTTATGAAGGACTGCACATCATGTTTAAAAACTTCTTTCCACTTTTTCATGTGGAGAAAATGTACAGCTGACTGTATGACTATATGCAATATACTACTGCAGAATCCCAAAAATTCACAGAATTCTGAAGCACTTTCAGTAAGCAAAAGAATTCTACCAATTTTCTTTTGGTTTTTTTAACAATTTTTTTTTCTTTTGACATTTTGCAACCTGTGGGCCAGAAAGCAATTCTTAAGGGACATGGGACAGTGTTGACTCCTCCTATTTTTTCCTGGCCATTTATTTATTTGCCATGGTCTATCACTGGAATCAAAGCAGCATACAGGCTTTTCCTGGAAGCTGACAGCAAGGAAAAAGAGATCCCAGCTTCCTCTGGTAATACCCACTCTTACTTAAGCAGAAAAATAGCTATGAATTCCCCCAGTAATTAATGAAGTACACTCACATATATATGAACACACATTCATGAATTTTTTTGCTGGTACTTACCTTTAAATAAATGCTTTTCATGTAACAGGAACATTCAAGAATAAAAGACCAAGAGGTCTACCTATCAAGTTGTGACAGCCCATGAAAACCATCAGGAAAACTTCTGGATTAAACTGTATCCATTGTACACTTTATACCTGAATAGCAGGTGATTTTAAGCAGCTGCAAATATCACAGGATGACTAAGAGGCATGGGTTGTAAGTCCTGGCAAGAAGGTTCTGCATGTAATGGCAAGAGCATTCACCTTCCAGAAGACCAACTGCAATCAGTGTCAGTTTTCTCACCATATTCCCCACTGGCAGTAAGTTAATAGGGAAGCTGAGGAAGGCAAAAATTCCATAAAATGGAGGGAGAAAAGACATTTTGATACTACTGCCTTTCTTCAGGGAGGAAAACAAAACCAAATCAATCCATTTTTCAAGAAAACAGAGCATGCATCAGCTATCTTGCTGCCATGAGAAAGATAAGGAAAGTCATATAACATGCTGCCATGGAGCAGGAGAGGCTTATCAGAAGAAGACACTGAATAACCCTCCTGTGCTCTTCATTTTCTTACCGGGACAATCATTTCAACTATGAAAACACTCATTTAGTTATGAAAATACAGTCATGGAACACACTGAGCAGCCTGTGAAAGCTGGAGTCTTGCTTTGCCTGCTCACCAGTGGAGAGCAGCTCGGCCAGCCTTCAGGTCTGGAGCTCCTGGTTTAATGAGCAGCTCTGTTTACAGCAGCCTAATGAAGCTCGGTTTCCTGCGGATATGCTCCTGCAAGCCCTGTGGCCACTTCACATTCATTACAGCAGTTGCCTCTAAGCTTTGCCCGTGTCTCCCCCAGTTCCTTCACCTCATAAAACTCTCCCCTTGTCCATATAATCCCAGATCCAAACACGGAGTCTTGCTCTGGTGCTTGTGTTAATGCTCAGCGTCGTGCCTTGGCACCCACATTCACATCCCAACACGGTTCCATCCCCCATTTCCTACCTACCTACCTCTGGGTGGTGCTGAGCAAGCAGCAGCACATGCTGGAGCTGGTCTGCAGCCCAGTGCCTGCTGGCTGGCCAGCTGGAGACCACCTCTTGGCTTCCAGGAGTGCACAAAATGCCTTGACCTTGCCGTTATGGATTTTTGGGAGGAGGATTCAGGGACTTCTCCCCCATCCTGAATGGGCTGAAACTGACTGGAGGGTTCACACTTATTAAGGAAGAAGGGACACAAAGTAAATGGTATTTCCTTCTGAAGCCGAGATTAAAAGGTACCTCAGTTCTAGTCAGCTGTAAAGCATCCTGAAAATGCCCAGTGCTGCCCTCCCCCCTTCCTGGGGCTGAGGGAACCCTCTGTATTTCTTCAGCAGCCATAGCACTGCTGCTCGGAAGGAGCAGGAACACACAGAATTGACAAAAAGTCAATTTCACCATTTTTATGTTGCACCCTGTGGGCAGCAATGAAACTGTCAACAAGAATTACCATTTCAGTCTGCTGAGGAGTAGCAGAAGGGTCTGGGCTATTCATAGGGATGGCCACAGCAAAACTAAAGCCATGGAAGGAAAAGAGCAGCACTCTTGTCTAGGACAGTACACACAGAACCAGGGCTAAGAGAAAAATGCCCTTGTACTTCTCTGGGGGCAGGGGAAGAGGCTCCTTACATTAGCAAATACCAGCCAGGGAGAAGTTAATGTTGATTACAAATGCAAAAGAAGAGCCTAACCCATAGAAACTACCTGTTGCTAACAGAAACCTTATCGGTTCTTTCTTCTTCTACCTCCTCCCTTTGTGATTTATATTTGTTTGTGCCTTGGGGCAAGAGAACAGGTCACACAAAAAGCAAATGACACACTGAGGAGAGAGCAATGATGCTCCAGTAGTTAAGTACTAGTCTGGGACTCCTAGACGGTATTTCCAACAGCATCCCAAGCAGTCCGAGGTGGCTGGCAAGGTACCTCCAGAGCAGACTGCAGCGCTCAGCAGCTCACCCAAACCCGAGGAGCAGTTTGGCCACTGCACTCAGGCTGGAGCATCCCTCCTGTTTCTCTGCCAGTCTGGGGCTACCCAGCTGGCACTGCACAGCATCCACATACCTTAGCCATCCTGCTCAGAACATCACAGCTCTTCCTTACGCTACCAAGAGCTGGAATCGGAAGAGTATCCATGGAGAAAAACCACTCGGAGACCAAGCTGTGAAGAGGAGTGAGTCCTTACAATAGGCAGCACACCTCTTGTTTACTGTGGGGGACACAACTCCTGCAATGCCTCGTTCTAACCCCTTCTCCCTCTGTCAGCCCCAGCCTTGACAAATTATGGCTCTGCCTTGTAAATGTTAGTAAACATCTCCTTAAACGTTACTCAGTGCTTCCATAATTGTATATAGATTCTACAGAATACCACCCTGCAAAAATAACATCCAAAAGAGGTTCTAAAAATAAAACATTCTAGACAGTTCTCCATATAACCAAAGGTTGAAAACACAGGCTGTTTCATAAAAAAGGGGCATGAACAACATGCTACTTGAATTGTAGCTGGAGAGTGGGGGGGGGAAAAAAACAAACAAAACACATACAATATAGCAAAAAAAAAAGTCAATTTCAAGTTTCACATATATTATTTCTCTAAAATAAAGCAGAAAACCCCAGATGTATGAGGACAGGAATTCTTACTTTTGTGAATCACCCTTCTTGCACTAAGCACCCAATAATCTCTAAACCCAGGCAATTGTTGGCTTGACGAGTGAGTGAAGACGGCAGCATTCCAAGCGCAGCTCAGCTGTGAACACCTCTCCCTTACCACAGGCAATATGGGTTGCCCAGCGCACTCCGGTGATTCCTTTTTTCAGCCTACGTAATGCCCGTGTACACAGCCCTGACGCTGGAAAATGCGCTTTCCCAAGCGGCAATAACACGAAAACGTGTAAGGAGAGACCCGCGGCAGTCACCCAGCAGCCGTCTGAGCACGGGATTCACAAACACACAGGGACCGAGTCCAGGGCGCACAATCAACTCCATTTTACAGCCCGTGCGTTCAGAGCGCTAGCCCAAGGAAATCCTGACCGTGCTTCCCCCCGGACAGCGTGCGAGCAGAGCAGATATCCTGCCTCCTCCGCTAGCCTCCGCACATTCCTACACCCCTTAGGAAAACAGGGAACATAAAAGGAAGGGAAACAATGGCATTCTTTTAATAACGACGCTCGCAGCCTCGGCCAGGACGCCGGAGCCGGTCGGTCCGTGCTACATGACGAAGGGTTCTGCGCTCCGCGGGAACGGGCGCGTTCTCCCCCGGCCCGAGCTCCGCCGCTCCGGCCGCAGACTGAATCGCCCCTGGGTGGCCAGCGCAGCCATTCGCCCTCGCCCGCCCGCCCGGGAGCCGCATCCGCGCCCGCCGAGGGGCACGAAGGGGCCGGCGTCTCCGCCTCCGTCGTCTCCGCCTCCGTCCCCCCCGCCCCACGGCCTCGACCCCCCGGCGGCGGAATCGCGGGTTCCACGTCAGCCGTGCCCCCGCACC
>JANHGL010001928.1:0-65234 GCA_024611195.1 Ceyx melanurus
TATATTATAAAGATTAGTGAGCAGGAAACACGGAATGTTCAGTTTTATTAATTCTACCTTATAATGGCATTTTAAAAAACATGAGTTTAAAAGCAGTACTTTTCCAATCAACAGAAGAACAAGGTGAATGTAATTATTATAGATACAATTATTTTTACATTAAAATAAAGATCTATACAACATTGTGAAAACTAGCATTCAGTTACATCTTCTTTCTATTTTGAATGAGGTGAAAAGTTGGAAGGAACAACTGTATAAGGCTATGAATGTTTTCCATACCATTTCACCACCTCCAGCACAAAGATGCTTTCTGTATTTTATGCTCTTTAATTTTCCTTTCTAAACCTACAGTTCATTCAAGCGAAGTCAAGTAGAGTTTTATTTCACTTCACTTTTCATAAGCTTCATGTCTCTTATTCCTCTGTAAATACGAACTGCCTTAAACATATGTCAGAAAGTAAAGCTTAAATGTTTCTTGACAGAATTGCTTCGCATCAGAGAAGAAAAAAATCTAGGAACAATCTCTATAGCAAATGCAGTTATGGCCTCACCTCTGAATGATGTTCTTCATTTTGCTGCAGTACTTCGATACAGAGTTCTGCAAGGTGAAGAACCTCTTCCAGTTTTCTAGCAGGTGTTGCTTGGTTCATGGTCTCTAGATGAACACAAAATGCAAACCAAAATTGTTTTAGTTACAAATCAGATTGAACAGTAAGAGAAAATGGTGTCAGAAACAAATGTGAATGGTGAAAAGTTACAATTTTCTGAAGATGAAGCAATTTCATGTGTTAAGGACAATCATTTAATACAAGTAAATGCAGCAGAATGTCCAGAAATTTTTCCAAAGAGAAAATATTTGATTCACAAAAGAATCACTGATCTTTATAAAAATTATCTGATTTAATACATGAGAAGTAACAGGTGCATCAATGTATTAGATGTTCAACTTCTGCAACAAGCAAGTTCTAATTCTCTTCAAGGTCAGATATCCAAAGACTGCAGACTGTAGAGACATTTTTTTTTGTTATTGTAGCATCAGTACAATGCTGGTCTCTCTGGATGACTCATTATTATCATCAGTAAGATTCATGCATTTTGCAGCAGTCAAAAATTCCCAATGTTTAATCTAAACAAGACACTATGTTTCAGGTGTATTTAAAAATAAAGTACAAAACACAATAATTATTCAAATAACTAATCACTAATAACTAATTATTCAAGTAACTAATTTTCTACCTGCTGTTGAGCAATGAGAGAATCTGCATTCTTTTCAGTATCATAGTGAAAAGTAGCACTATAAAATAAAGATGTTATAAAACAATTGATAAAAGCTTACTAAAAATGTCACATAAATGAAAACTAGGACAAATGGAAACGTTACCAATTACATAAGGATTACTCATGCTAAAGAGTAAACTTAAAAAAAAACAATAGCAAAGGTAAAACAAATGTAACTAAAATTCTTACAGGGCAGTTAAATTCAGTTTAGTTTTAATTTAAAAAATATTAATAGGACTAGATTTCAGAAAGAGTCATGGGAGATAAGGCAAGGGACCAATTGAAATTTTTTACAATTATAAATCAATGAAATAAATTTGTCCATCTGCATAACATGTATATTAGGAATAATTTCAGTATTAATTATCTGAGCTTGGTTACTTAATACAGCTCTTGTCCCCAAGTGTAAACCATGGGATGGAAATGATGTACAACACAATCATACATAAAGTATAGCCATATTAAGCAGGTTTACAGAGGACTTATGAAGATGGTAACACAAGACGAGTGAGGGTCTCAGGAATCCTATTTTCTCATTTTTTTTGTGTGTGCTCGGGATCACATGAATAGCAAGCCACATGAATACACATCTTCATATGCAGAAAATTCACTCACTTTTCTTTCCCACTTTATGCATTCATCATGACATATTGAATATTAGCAGATTAATTAAAAAATGTACATATATCAGTAAAAATATAGAACTGCATGCACTAAGCATATTTAACATTTATGGAAAGTCAAAACAACTTTTCAGACATTTTAAAGGTAGGTGACCTTGTCCCATTCTTCACCATTAACAGGCTGATGCCTAGCACCTTAATAAAATATAGAGCTTTAATGCAATTTTTGATGAAACATTGTATTAGAATCTCCAGCAAAGATCTACTTAAATGTGACTACAAACTCACATTGTTTTCATGCAAAAAAACAAAGCAGGCAAATTAGTTACTGAAGCAACTAAAAAACCCTATTCAGTCTTGTTAAAACAGACCACATAAGCAGACACATTAAAATAATATGATTTCCAAAACCACAATCTCAGAAAACTCTAGTGGTCAGCATCCTCCCCTCCCTGAACATACAACAAGTACTAATCATACGGCTGATACATCACTACCAGTATCAGTGATATTAATGAGTCTTAGGAAGAAACCAGAGATATTAATACAGAGTATGACTGGCACATCATCATATTAAACTCATTTTACAACAAATTCAGCCTGAACTTCGACCTTTGAAATAACCAAGTAAACAAAATAATTGCATTCATAAATGCATTAATTCCTAAAGAAACAGAATAAACTGTAAATGATTCAAAACCTACATCCTAAAAGGACTGTTCTAAATTAGTAAGAAAATATTTCTAATAATTATATGGAATCTGATGATACATTTTTGAATCGGAATAAATTCATTTTTTCCATGCCTGAAATAAGCTCAATATAACCTAAAAACGTCTACTGAACAGACATCATTGTTAGTAGGGAGAGCAGAAGAAAGACCCTAGATTTACTAGATGATAGATTACCATGAACCACCACTGTGATGAGACCATGATTAAGAGAAACATGGTCTCAGGGAAGTACTAATTCCATTGAGCAAGGCATTGGAGAAATGTAAGTTGGCTGGTTTGTTTGATTGTTCTGGGGACGTTGAGGTTTGGGGTTGGGGGGCATTCAAAGGCCTTTAAAGGTCATTTAGTTCAGTTCTGGTCATCCACGTTGAAGTGATGAATTTTGATTATAAATGGAATTGAAAGGCTAAGAATTCTAAATTTCAAAAAGAAATGGCATTGAATGGAGAGCCTTTTTTTTTGTGTGTGTGTTTGTTTGAAAGGCAGAATAACCTTGGGAATGTTTGGGAAGGAGAAGAACTACTTATTATGACCAGGAAATATAAAAATAAATCAGTCATGATAAATTATTTAAGCCAGAAATTGCAAGGAGTTCAGTCATTAAGGGACTAATGTTCAGGAATAGTTTTTTCAATAGGATTAGTGTGTTTAGTGTGAAAAGTATAAAATGTCCTTTTAGGTGAACAAGTAGTGTATTTGAAATATGAGTACCAATGAACTCTTATCTGGAAGTTTTAGAACTTCCAAAACATTTGAGTAAAACACTGTGCTTATCTTGCAAGTGTAAAAAAAATTACAGGAATGGGAATCAGTACTGTCAGTTTTCATTATATTTATGATGTCTTTCTCCCCACAATTACTAAAGGCTGTTAAAATGTGTTTACACTGCTCAAACTAACAAGTTGCAGCAGGAGCCAAGTCAGTAAATATGCTGCTTGACATCTTATAGAAAACAAACAGAAAAAGCCATCAATCATCTGTTTTCAGCTTCACATTCTGCTGAAATGAAAAAGTAAGCTAGGCTTCTCAAATAATGGATGCTTTCTCAAGTATGTGTTAACAGGGAGACATATAGGTACCAAGAAAATATTGTTAAATGAGCTAAGATAACTGACTAAAATGATACTGAAAGGAAAAGGTGACTGCTTCATGAACTGATAGAGCCTAGGGCCACAAGGGACTGTCAGATCATCCAGTCTGACCTCCTGTGTCACACAGGTCAGAGAACATCTCCCCATATCTCCTTTGTCGAGACCATCAGGATGTCCAAAACCTAAGAAAGAGTAAGTCTAAAACCTGATTTAAGCTTGCTTTCCCATAGAGGGCTTATCCTTGAAGACAAATGTACAATTCACCTCTTTCTTTTTCTCCCCAGCATGGAAGCTGTTAAAACACATTTTTAATTTCTCATTGGCACTTGCTGAGAACAGGAACCTGCCGATTAAAGAGGTCTCTTCCTTGAGTATGAGTACAGTGGAGCTAGGAGGTACCTGTCTCTGGCCTGCCAGTCTGTCCACTGTGGCACAGCATATATCACTTATTGGGTTTCCCTGTCCATCCTTTCATCTTTCCTCCTTTTCTTTAAACAAGCACATCCAGACCAGGAAACTCAGGAAAGCCAACACGACTCCAGGCCAGAGGGTCCCCCACAGACCCTCTGGCCGGGTGATACCGGAAAAAAGGCAACTAAGCTGAGAGACAGAGATTATTTCAGACTTTTTGACATGTGAAACCAGCAAGATTGCTTCTAGACTTGTACCAAAAGCAGTAAAAACATCAAGAAATAATACTAATACATTGTTACTAGACCTGTACTGACTCTGCAGAATTAATCCACAAAAGGGATAATCCACCCAAAGATAATTTCAATTTGATTATGGTGGATTTTCTTGCAAATTCTCATAGAATTAATTCTGCACAAAAAAGTAAAGGGTGGACATCTGGGAGGACATCCTATATTCTTCTGACTGAAAAAAAAAAAATAGCCTTATATAAATAATGGAATTTAGCTTTAATTATGAAGATTAAACCAGTCTTTCCAAAATTGCTTTCTAAGAATTCTATAGGATACAAAATTCTAGGGACAAAAAGAAAATAAAAATTAATTACCATTATAACATATTAGTATATTTGCAGAAAATTAGAATTCATATCTTCTAGTCTATAACCTATCATTTTATAAACTGGCTCTCACCAAAATGTTTTAAGTTTATAAAATGTTTCATAGTGTTCAGTGGAATTACCTTCATAGGACAATCGTAGGATGCTTTAGATTTTGGCTTGGTTGTTGGTTTTGTTTGTTTTTCAAAAAAGGGGATCTTGGCTCATAGAAAAAAAATGGAAAAAATAAAACTAAAAAGGTAAAAGCAGAAAAAAAAAGGCAGAGATTAAAAGAAATCTCAGTTTTTAATTGCTGATCAAAGGCACTTAATCTACAATTCTTTTTATTCTAGTTTTGGCAATACAGATACAAGCAGTTGGTAGTTCCTTCCTTTCCCTTCTAATTTCTCTTCAAAAGGGGAAAGAACTTGGCTTTTTTCTTTTAAAATTTTAGTAAAGCTCATCTATTCTGTCTGTAATAAAGCTTCTGATACTCTGTCTCATGGGAAAACTTCCAGTTAAGCCAAAGAAAATGAAATGAAACTATGTGCTGGATAAAAAAAAAAACAACCTAGGAAATAATGTGACTGTAAAGGGGTTTCTATACCTAAAGAGTAAACAGGACTTTAAATGGCCTTCACATGGGTGGTGAAGGGGGGTGCAGTAGGGGAAAAGCAGTGACAAAGTCTGACTCAGCCCAGCTGTTAAGGAGTATCAGGATGTGAACCTAAGAATCCAGGGTTTTTTTTTTCCAAGACCTCTGCTCCAAAATTTAAATAAGTGATATTTGTCCATATCCTCTTCTTTCTGTTTAGTTGCACAACAGAGATCAAGAAGGTGCTATGCTGCTGTGCAGCTCATTCGTTTTCATTTGTTCAGTGAAATGAACATGCATGAAGAGCTTTAATCAAGTCCTCTCCAGGTACAATGACTCTCTCCACTTGCCTTCACAATTTCAATATTGTTTGTAGTGTTCTTGGTTTTAAGTCACGTAGATCCTTCCGAGCCTTGAGGGAATTTACATACTATCATTCCTTTAGAAACTTTTTATGTAGTGAATATGTTAATGACTATGTCCTTTAAAAACCTGTACTTTGAGTAAACTGTTGAGTTGCTTCTGACCTTCTATTGTATGGAGTTAACAGTTATTCAGCCTTTGGCAATCTGATAGAAATAAATATTGGGATGATAACTGTGATTTGTCTTTGAGCTCTTGAACACTAGGCAGTAACTCTGATTTTAATCAAACTTATTCCTTTTATTAAAACTGGCAGAAGGAGCCCAGTATATTCAGTAACTACAGATTTTAAAAAATAATGAATTAAAAGGCAACTATCTAATGATTCAAATCTTTTCAATCTATCACCTCAGAAATGAGTATCTACAGACAATGACAGATACTGCCCTATTCGCTTCACAGCCATTTACCACTTTAATCCCTAACCCAGACCCTGTATTTCTCCATAGCAAGGTAATGCACTTTTGCTGAAAAATGTATTTACATGCAAGTTTTTGTCACTTCTTTTAGGCAATGACAGGAGCACTAGCGTTCAGATTTCAAATAAATTTAAATGGGGAAACCCATTCCTTTCTGAAAGGGAATAAAATATTTTTAAACTTTGTGTGTTTTAATGAATTTGCATAAAATAGAATTAAAAATATTAATTCTGTATAAGGAAGGTCATTTTTGGTTTTTTTTGAAGGAGAGAAAACAGGTGAGGGAGGCATACAGATTTTTATTAGCTGTTCATTGGAAGCTATACAAAATGTATCTGAAGAATGCTATTTGTCTCTGGCCTAAGCATCTGGGCAGTCCAGTTATGTTCAACATTTTCTATAAGAAGAGTTAACTGAAGTTAAATACTGAATAAGACAGGAAAATATGCCATACACAAAATGATCTAAACAGTACTTTCAGGTAGCAAAGTCTGAAAGGCAGAATGTGCTGAAATGAAAATGGTTTCTACTTAAAAAGAGATTTTCATATATTGATGCTGTGATCATCTCCCTGACAAATTATACTCTCTTGCTGCAATCCACAAGGGCATTATATGAGAGTTCTTAGACATAGTTCAAAATTATAATAGTAGGTTTGCTGCTGTTCTCTTCATAAAGGCAATTATACTGACTGAACAGATTAGCTACTCCATGAGAATTTAATCTGTACGTGTTGTAAGGAATGACATTGTGAATGAACCCTGTAAAACTGTCATTGCAAATGTAATCTTTATTGAAAAAAAGCTGTTCTATATTCAAACTAGTACAACAACATGGGAGTGCTAAATAAAATGTTATCCTGACAGCAAACAAATCCTGTTGATGTAAGTGCTGCTTATACCGCTGTGTCTGCCATTAGGAAAGTAACCACTGTCTTCTGGGAAAGCATTCAGAGTCATGTTCAATTGAGACTGTGAAAATGAGAGCACTTGGGGAATAGACCCGGGAACCTGGCAACCACGCTCCTGAAAAAGGAGTCTTGCAACAAAAAGAATCTGCATGTTCACCTCTGGATTACCTAACAAGGACACTCCTGGAACTGAAGATTCTCTGTTCAGGAACTAGTGCACCAGTTAAAGGGTATATAATATTTATCATTAAATAGTTTTTCTTGTTTTCCATGGCAATGACTATATATATGGTATTAGGACTATGCATACTGTACGTCAAGTTCATGATGAAATCTGTAGGAGTTTCATTAACAACACCAATTGGAGCAGGATTTGGCCCTGATAGCCAGTCTAAAACACAATTTTATTTGGTTTTCTTTCAGCTGCTTCATTTTTTGCATCAGAGAAATGGGTTCAGTCCGCTGTGATTTTGGTGGAACATAGTCTATTTACTCTTGTCAATAAACCTAATTCTTTTTCTGAGTTGTCTGAATTTTCAGTTGCATTTTTGGTCGGAAGAAGAATTTAATGACATTATAAACACAGACTATAAACCTCTAGCTTGCTTACCTCACACAGTGAATTTCCATTTACACATCATATGTGATAGGTTTTCCTCTCATCCATTCTCTAATACAGTTATTTACCAGGTCACTTAAGGGACAGCTTTGCTATCCTGTCTTAAGAATATGGCAATAGTTTCTTTCAAAGCATGCACAAACCTAATGTAAAATGACTGAAATCAGGTACAGTCTTTTTTTTTTTTTTTTTTGTGCTTGTAACTGTCATCTGTGCTTAATGGTCTGGGTTTCTGACATAGCAAGCCTCAGAAAAAATAAGAATAGCAAGCATGTGGCACAAGGAAGATTTGTACCCGAGGTGATTCACATTACATAAAGGTCTACAGCTGAGGTTTTAGAGTACAAATTTCAAAGAACACAAACTCTAAAATTACTTTTCTCATTTCACAAACTAATTTCAACATCATTCCAAATTTTGAATTTCAAGAGATTATTTTCCTCAGTACCTAGAGGCATACAAATCTGAAATGGAATATTTGTGCTATCAAGCTTTAGGTATCTTACCTAGTAGGGAAATTGTCTTAGGGTCTATTTGTGCAAGATGGCATGAGACAGGTCCTTTCACAGGGAATTTGTTGAAGAAGTCTTCAAGAACCCTGAATCACCTGCAGAATGAACCTCTGCCTGTTGATCAGGGTGGGTCAGGAAATTACCTGATCAGTGGGAGCTCTTAACAGGCTGTGGCATGAATACCTGTAACACATCACCTGCTCTCTTTTTTTAACAATTCCAAGGCTCCTCTATTTCCAGGGCATTTAAAGCTTTCCAATGTGTTGGGAGTCAATGAAATTTTGTGAGTCTTCAGTGATGAATATGGACTTTAAACAAAGTTTTTGCTTGTTTACTGGCTAAAGAAGCTGTTCCTCCAAAAATGGACCACCTTCCTGCTTTCAAGCTCCTCATTGGCAAGAAGCTGCACTTTGAACTATTTTAATTCAACTTTTATACCCATCACCCCAGTCTGTCTTTCAAATGTAAAATTATCTCATTCTGAGAATACTACCAATTCCGTGGCCTTTCACATAACTGTGGTTAACCTTATTTGTGCAAACCCCACAAAGAATCATGATCAGGCTTCTATTTGGTCTGTTTCTATGTCTTTAAAAAAAGGTAAGACAAAGTAGTTGAGCATATCTATTTCATTATATATATTCACAATTCTTTATATTTCTCTGCAGCCAATACTACTCATCCACAAATACTACATTTTTTATAAGATTGCTCTGGTAAATACTGGGATATAAGCACCCCAAAAAACCTCTCTGCACTATTGGAGACTATATGTCATAATAGCTTCATAAAGATAGTGACATAAAGAACTACCATTCTCTTAACAACCTTCAGCTTTAACTGGAAAAATAAATATATCACCAAAAAAAGCCATTTCAGAGAAATGTAGGACCAGCTTTACAAAGGCTGATCCAGTCTTAATCAATTAATTAGGTCTTCATCAATAAACCCATTAAGTCCCATTAAGAAATTGGTACATTTTTTTCAGATGACTATGAAATTACATTTCTCTAACGGACAACTGACTTTTAATTTAACAGCCAAACTTTTCTGCATCACTTAAACATCCTTCCCAGAAACTACAATTGTATCATGTTCTAAAATACATAATTATCTAAACTGATAATAAATAGGCATATAATGAGTGTAAATGAAGAATACATTCTCTATACTATTTCAAAATTAATGTTGATGTTCACACATGTTCTGGTCAGTATCTTGGTATTATTGAAATAAACGTAATGATAGAGCAGACACAACACACTACATCTGTAATACATGCAGACACAAATAGTAATCACCTGAGTCCTTTTCTGATGGTGCTAAATATAAATTTAAAAAAAAAAAAAGAGAGAGAGAGAGAGAAGAAAAACATCATTACATAAATACAACTATTTTTATTTCATTAGGGAAGAATAAATACAAAATAAGGAGTTAAAATCTTTTGCTTTCCTTAGAAGTTCTTAAAAACTCTAAAAATTTTGAAGATAGCAGTGAGAGTCCTGACAGTCAGCTCACATGAGGGATGGGTTTTGTCAGCTGACAGAGAAAGGGTGTATATTTTTAGGTAGCATATTTATATTTACTATTCCTAAATAGTATATATTTTGGGCTCACTGGGTGAATTTGCAACCGTATTGTGCCTGGGAGTTTAGAAACATGTAATAGTAACAGAATATAAGAAAGTAAGAGTAGAATTTTTAAACTCTTCTTTGCATCACTACTGTTTAGATAGTTACTATTGGTTTATGTCCAATATTATCATGCAGTAGTTGCATTTGGACTACTGATATGACATTGTTCACTGAAGAAATATTCGAAGAATAGGAAAGAAAACCCCCAAATGTATGAGAGCTACATTTGAGGATATCAGTCATGTTATAAAAATAATGACTATATGTTTTCTGCATGCAGTTTGAGGAGCAACTAATGCAAACAGTAACATGAATTACTTTCAAAAATGAAACTTCAGTGCACAGATGCAATAGTGCTCCCATAAACCTGAAGAAGCAGAATTGCTGAAGCTATTACATTTATATTGGTTAAAATGTAGGATATTTGTATCAGAGTATAGAAAAAGACTATATAACAGGTGTCATTGTTACAGAAGACCAGTATGTTTTATTTTCTGATGTTATGATGCTGCAGCCCTTCACTTTCAAATAGTACTTTAATCTCACAGAAGTACTCATTTCTTTTTGAGGTACTAGACTTATATATGTAATTATCTATTGTATTTTGGGTTTACAATTAATTGAGTGCGAAACGACTAACAGAAATCTAGATGAGTTTCAAGCAAAAGACAATAAATCCCCAAAGAAATCTGCAAGTCTAGGATGGATGGTAGTTTTATGTGCTGTTCCAGCTTAGTACAATGTTAACATTGTGCATGTTTTGAAATGCAGAATTTGCTTCTTGTAGTGGAACTGCCACAGTTCTCTAGGATTTAGTTTAAAATCTTTGGCAGAGATGTAGTTACATCACTGTAAAAATTTTTCCAATCCAATTTACTGTCAGTGAGGTTAGATATCTTATGCATACTTCTGTTATCTTTCAAAAATGTTTCTATTTTTAAACGCATTATTTTAACAGGTTTGCTAAGAGGCTGAAATACTGAACATTACAAAATCCCATTTAAGAATAAAGATAAAACAAAGAAAAAACATTATTTTTGTGGGTTTTTTTATTTTCCAGAATAGATATGATGTTCAATCTTCTTTAACACAACATGATATCATAATTAATTATGATAAACTGGTTACTAAGATGGTTTCATATTGTTACTCCCATGATATAATACTGGTTGCTATAGAGATGAGATGGGTTTTTTGTTAATCACTTGTGAGATTGGTTAACTCATGTTTTTCAGGGAATTTGAGCAGAAATGGAAAAAGGAAAACAAGGTGGCTTTATAATATTGTTAAACATAGCAGGCTGCTATAATATGAAAGAAGAAATATACTATGTCTTGCAATGTCTTCATCTTTAGAATGATGCTATAAAAAACCTTTTTAAGTGGAATTTTTTCTTCATATACTTTTCTGTTAATTGACTCTACTTCAGAAAATCCATTTATATAGATGCACACACAATGTTTTCTACTCCTTAATATATCTGTACAGGTATATCTCAAGCCTTCTGTGCTTTATGGAGAATAACAGATGTGTCTTGATAAGACATTTCACTATGACGACTTTCTTCTTGTTCTACATAAAGTTTACAATAGTAACATGACATTGTGTATCCTAGCCAAACTTTTAGCAAAACTGTAGTTCATTTCATGGTACACTTTCTAGAACACACTTAAATTCCAGAAAACCTGATTTCCATAAAATCTAGTAGTTTATCCCATTAATTCTTGCCAAAAACCAGGATGTAATTCAAGGTTTAATAATCATCAGATAATTATTATAATCTGACAACAGTAAAAAATATAACATCTGTTTCCCTTATAAGTACATCAGAAAAGCATCTATACCCCAAGTTTTAAAGTTTCAAGGTACTGTCACTGCTGTTAAGGAGTTTCCAGTCAGTAGTTTAATTACTAGAAATAGTTAGAGAAATAAAATATAACCCATAAACAACCTTTTAGATTTCTAGAGGACTCAAAAGTAAGAACAAAGGGCAACTTAAATTAGGAAGTCCTAGTCTTCCATTCAAACAGGGTCCCAGGAGGCATATTAAAGCAATGAATAGGAAAAAGCTCCGTAGTTCACCAGCTGAGATTTTAATGAGACATTTCCCCTTGCTGTGGAAGGGGTTTGTTCTGGAAAGGGAAAAGGCTGCTCAGAGAATATTCAGTTAATAGGCATTGTTGGCTTTTACAGCCACTTTGACAGTTCATTGCTGTACTAACCTTCTATTTTGGCATATTCTGTAAGTCGTGTGTAATTGATCAAGGCAGCCTTCTCCAGACATTTTCTAACCACCTTCTTCACCTCTTCTGCTGGTATGGGAGTGGCAATATCTTTCATTAAAACCTGTGCCAGAGAAAATTATACCACTTGGTTACATTCATTTTCCAAAAACCAAGGGAAAAGGATTAAAGTTTCCTAAAGTTACTACAGATCTGATAATAACTAAAGACAGAGATCAAAAGGAAACTATTGCAGCTAGATATTTGTCTTTGAAGGTTTCTGTCCAACCCTGGTTTAGCTGTCTATATGGTATTTATATACAATATTCCTACTCTTTGGCATCTTGTAGCATGCCAGTCAGTATTCATTTGTGGGAGAGCACAAAATCAGTATGAGAAAATTCTATGGGTAGACTGGATCACGGTGCCCACTAAAGATGTCATCTGGAAAAGTTCTTGGTTCTCACCTTTGGAAAAGCTCCCACCATTGCAGAAGTTCTTCACTGTGAGGGTGGTGAGATACTGGAACAGGTTGCTCAGGGAAGTTGTGGATGGCACAGGGAGAGGAAATGGCTGTTTGGTACAACACAGTGGAATCTACACAGCACTACGATCACTTAGATTATAAGTGAAAGAAAAAATCCACACCCTGACTCTATATGTGGTTTTGAACATGGCAGAGGTTTTCTAACATAGAATCTCTATCAGTGGAATGTTCTGCAATGAAGAACAACTGATGGTTTTAAAGAATGCTATTTGTCTCTGGCCATCATTGTTTTAAAGTAACTGAGAATTTGAAATGAAAATCCAGTAAATACTACAGAATAAGTAAATCCTACAATCCTACAGATGCTTGCCTCTGTGGAAGACAATAAGAAAAATCCTTGCAGTGAACAACTACAAATAGTTGTAAAATAACCTAAGATGACCTAATCTTTCAGCAGCCTGAAGGCAAAAGAAGATGTAGGCTTAATACTCAACTGGAATTTAAAATAAGTCCTCCAACTTACCCTTTCAAGTAATGAAAGTGTGGCTTTTAAAGCTCCTTCAGGACGTCCAAAAGGGAAACAGTATCTTAAAAAGTGGAAAAAAAAATAAAATTATCAGAATTAAATTCCTAAGATTTTACTTTTGAGACCTAGCTGTACACAACTTGCATTAGCTTATGTTAGCCACAGATTCCCATGTATGAAGTACTAAAGAAAGCAGAAGGAAGGCCTCTTCAATACTCTACCATGGAGCATAAACATAGCTCAGCAGTATCAGCCTACCAGCATCTCAGGCCTAAATACAGAAACAATACAAAAGGCAAAAGGCATAACTTCCACTTTTTCAATTATATAGGATACTTAATAGTCTCTAATGAACTTAATTGTCATCTTCTTGGAAAGAGGTACTATTTCTTATGTAGCCATGGCAGCTATTGGAGCTGTGGAGAAGCACTCTGTATAGTAAATCTTATTTAAATAAAGGATAAAATGTCAGATATAGAATTTTCTAGAGATATATGGGAATAAAAATGCGTGCAAATATTCCATATTTTTTCCTATTATGTTATAAATATCTTGAAAATACATTTAATGTAAAATTTCATCAGTTCTAACTCAAACCATACCCACTTCTGCCTCAATACTTTTAAAATGATGTAAATTAAAAAGTGATCCTATTCTTAGGTTTGTTTTTAATTTTATTCTACTGAATGATCCAATATATCAGCTCTATGAGACTATAATACTCAGGCAACTGCAATCTCTCTTAATCCTGTCTATAAAATCTTGCTGGGATATCCCCAATTGGAAAAAGGATATTTTACTTTGTTGAGATTATTTTTTCTTATTATTACCCACTGCGAATGGTAGGCTCATATTCCAATGTTTTCCAATCTTTTGTAATGATAAAAAGATTCAGACCAGTGAATTTTAGATACACATTTTGGTCAACCAAAATAAAGCCCTGTAAATGAGGTTAAAGAAGGATTTCTCACAGTGAGACTTCCAGTTATTTGCTTTGCCTCAATTTTGTTTCCTTTCCTACTGTACTGCTAAACATTTTTAAGGACAGGTTAACAAATTGTCAAATCAGATTTAATGACCCTTAGGTGTTATCATCTTAAAATAGAACAGATCTTCATGTGACCTTTTTTCTCTCCTCCCTTTGCATTTTTTTTCCCCCAATCCTCGACTTGTCTTTTCCACTCTATTCCTATAAAGTCTAATGGTAGCTTTTCAATAGATGTCACTCATTTCTTCATTATACTTAATATTTCAAGTAAAATCCTTCCAAGTATGTTCTGCACTGTAAATAACATGATAAGCCTCCAAAAAAAAGGCAGTTCTAAGTTCATGATGGAGACAAAAGTCCCACAGTAGAACAGCATTCACTCCATTTACTGTAGTGAAAATATATAAACACAGGCAGCAAGTTTGTGTGTGCAATTAGTACAAGGTATTCTGACAGAGAATAGTTGTTTTCTTGAGATAAGCAGCTTGAAGAAAAGGAGATGCTCGCAGTAGAGGCCTAAAGGGACACTGTGAGCAGTCCTGCCTCCTGTGTCACAGCCTCTCTGGAGAAAAGCAGCATCTTGCTGTCAAGGAGAAATCCAAACTCTTGCATAAAACCCCCTTGGCAGCTGATTTCACACTGTTTGGCTGTGGCAAGGACACTGCCACAGCTGAGGGGATTTTTAAGGATAGGGAGATGTAGATGGTGTGAGTAGTAAATCCTATTATTATCTATATCAACAGTGGGGGCTGTGACATCCAAGAGGATCAGGCAGTAAATTGGTGGCTGGATACAAAGGCAGTGGACATCAGGAGATGTTTATATGTAAGGGAGCATAGTGAAGGAGCAGCACTCATGGTCTACATTAGTACCAGCAACAATTAAAATGTAGGTGGAACACTCCAGAGATAAAATTCACACAGCCAGGCAAAAGGTTAAAGCCCAAGACTCTTAACAGCAGCTTTCTCTGAAATACTGGCTTTTCCACATTTGATGCCTGAGAAGCAGGCAGAGATCTGAAGTCTCAGTGGTTAGGTTAGATGACAGAGAGGAAAGGTTAAGTACCTTAAGAACCAAGAAATATTTTAGGTGAGAGCAACCAGGATGGATTGGGCAGACTTTGTCTTAATCATAATGGAGCCAGACTGATAGCAATAAAAATTAAAAAGGCCAGAGGGGAGTATTAAAAATGGGAGCTGTGGGTTAGCTGACAGGCATAGAAGAATACCTTTTTCAGATGAGTGTGATCTAGTGACCTAGGTGGACATAGGAAATGTTCAGTGCATTTCTGAAAAGGCAGGAAGAGAAATACACTCTTCAGCTAACTGTTCACAATGACAGCTGATCAGTGCATGCAATGCTAAGCAATGGAGCAAGGGCAAAGCTTAGAAAAGTTCTGACATATAACAGAAAAAAAAGTGCCAGTAATCCTTGAAAGTCTCTACCACTGATCCTCTAATTAAAAAGACAAGTGACTGGGAAGTATTAAGTGAAATTAATGGAGCTGCAAATTGTTGACAAATAGCAAGAGATTTCAACTCCACACATGTACACTTGATCAATGAGGATGAAACACAGTATTTTGGGACACAGTTTTGAATTGCTTCCTTGGACAGCTATTTTAGAGCCCACAAGAAAAGAGACTGCTCTGGATTTGGTCTCAAATGTGAACAGGACATAGTGTGAGAAGTGTAGAGCACGAGAGGTGCTCTCTAGTAGTGATCATAAGTACTTTTTTTTTTCCAAGGAAAAAAAAATCAGTACATATATATTCAGTACATGTATATTAAATTTCAAGAATGGAAATTATGAAAAAAATGAAGAACATGAAAATAAAAGCCAAAACCTTAAAGGATCAATCAAAAACTCATAAGCAGCCTCAAGGAAAATTCAAAGAGTAGGAGCTCTAGTCAAATGCATGCCACAATTTGAAAAAAAGTGAACAGAAGCCCAAGCTAAAACCCCTCTGTGTGACTACATGAGAAGTTATTATCAAGAATCTGGCATTTAAAAACTGTAAAACCTATCTGAACAAGTAAGACATGAAAGTCTCTAAAATATTCTAGGGCACATGTAAACAGCATTGATACTCAAACTGACAGTAGAAAGAATGGTGGAAGCTGGAAGACAGCCTGGGAGATAATGGGACTGCTCAGTCACAAGGAATACAGGACTTTCAGGGACAGTACAGCCAAAGCAGAGAAACTCAGTGCATGCTTTGCATCAATCTCTACTGCTGAATGTAGTTGTTATTATTATTATAAATATTGTAATTAATTTCATGCATGTGAAGTCCTGACAGTTAACAGGCCTGAAGATGCACAGCCTCTTTTCTTGTTTCCCCATCTCCCTCCTCTATAATCAGAAGGCTTTTTCTGTTTCAATATTTTTTGAATATTGAAACAGCTGCTCTTACTGACTTTACTACTGTGTACAAGTAAAAATAGTTTTATTCATTGGAAATTACAGTGATTGTGTTTCTACCATAAACTTGAGATGATATGTTTCTACCACAGAAAAATATAACTTGCATGATACACAAATAATTTTTAAGGACAATCAAATGGTTAAATAAATTATTCCATTATTTAATATATTAAAAAATATTTTCAGGTATTTTATTTTCAATCCACTTGTTCAAGATAAAAATTTGAATACCTGGATAAAAATCTTCCAGAACAAAACATAATATTCATTGAATATATTATACACTCACCTGAAATGGCTTATTTGGTTCTCTAAAAGGGAGGAAAGCCTGTCCTTAATTTCCTCAAACCTTTCTTTCTCTTCAACAGATACTGTTCCAATTCCATCTGGCCTGTAATAACAAATATTTAGTAATTGTTACCTCTTCATGCTGATTGCTCTTTAAACAGTGATATGGGGGTTTTTTACATTTTCAGTTAACATGCATGCTGACTCTCCCCTTTCCCATTGCCTTGGAGGATAAAGAATAACTTGTGAATGTAGTAAAAGAACAGACTTCAAGTAGACAATTTAACTTTTGTGTTTTAACTTTTAAATTGAAGTCCTAAGTTTCTACCTGATCCCAATATGAACACAAAATAGCATAACTTCTCCTATATAATATCCTTTCTGAGAAAATTAGTATTATTAGAACAACAGAGGGGCCTACTAAGATCTTGTCCTATTTCAGCTTCTTGGATCTATTTTCCCAGAGGTACAATATGTCTGAAAGAAAATTTACAATGAAGGCAAGAGGCAAACTGCAGTGAGAAAAGCCAGAGCAGGCAACAGTTAGGAAACCAATTGCTTAGAGTGAGCAGAGATTTTTGATCTTCTGTCTCTTATTGACAAATAGGAGCATGTAAACACGTCTTCCAAATAAATATACAAGAAAGGATTAAAAAAAACAAAAACAAAACACTGGCATTTTTTAAACATCAAACTTAAGTCCTAGTAATTAATAATAAGCCTTGTATTAAGTATGCTAAGCACACACTTGGTCTAAAATCTTGGCCTAAAGGTGTTATTAATGTATTTATATTAAAATAATGACAACAGTAAAATAATTTAAATACATGTTTCTCAAATGGCATTTTTGCCATGCAATCAAAACTTCCCCATATATAGTATACTTTTTAAAGTATCTGAAAACTTCCTGTTACCCTGGAGCTGGAAGTTAAGAGAGTAACAGCCACTGCTTCCAACCTAGGTTTATGACCCTGATTACTAAATGCAGATATGCCCTGTACATTTTCCAGAGCCTCCAGAGATGTATCACCATATTTCTAGAAGAGATAAAATGACACAAAGAAAGACAACATTTTATGAATCTTCTAAAAATCATTTTAGGATTCTATGAACATTATTTTACTAAATTGTTACTTTAACTTTCTGGATTATACTTAAATCTAAGAGGGATAAGTTGCTCCCTGGCAATGACATAAACATTTCTCTCATCCTTAGATCACTTATATTTGTGATCTGTCAAGGTGGAAAGGATGCCTGAACTCCTTAAATTATTGTGAAGACAACAATAAAAATCAGATATGGTGAAGATATGAGTAACCAGGCACATCAATATACTATTGTATAAATTTGATGTGAAAGAGCAAATAACTTTTCTCTCTTTTGATGGATGCCAGGATACTTTACCTCAGCCTTCTGACAGATGGAATGGGCTCAAATTTAAGTAAATTGCACTGTCTGATTTCATTGTCAGGAGAGATCGTGCTCTGAAGTGATAAAGCAAACAGTTCTGTCATATTAAGCCTCGCTGAGGCATGTCATATATATGACAGAAAAGACCTAGGGGTCCAGATAACAATAAGTGAAAAAGGTGAGCCAGGAGGATGTCATATCTGTCAACCTGCACTAAGGCTAGGATCACTACGTACCAGGGACCTGTCACTTCACTGTGTTTGTTGTCATAAAGAACCTTGCTGACAACACTTAAAAATTTCAGAAAATATATTTTCAGCAGATGTTTGCATAGAAAGTAAGTGTCCTGGAAGAAAAAGAACACAAAAATGTGGTAGAAAAAGGTACCATCCAATAAACAAAAAAATTAATCTCAAAAACATGCTTTTAGAAAACAGCACAAACTCCCAATCGTTATTTTGTTCATTCCTGTTTGCTTTATTGCAACAAGCAGAATATAAAAATGCATTTTCACAATACAGTTCTGAGATCCATATGGTGCTGGTGATAATTTTGTTTTACTCTTGGGAATATCTATCTACTACTGAGGAAAAAGAAACTGATTCTGAGATGAGCTGAGATAGAAAAAAAACCATAAACACTTTCAAAATTCCCACTCTGTTTTCTAAATATTTTTCTTTAATCATTTTAAAGGCAGAATAAAATAAAATAGCACTGTTTTGAGCTGGTTATTTTTATTTTCAAATTACTCTGCTTGCCAAGAAAAGTCAGACTCAAGAAGTCACCTGGTTTTCAAAGGTTTAGGTCATCAATAAACTATGCAGGAATTATTTTTCAACTAAAACCAACAACAAATGCAACAAATGAGCCTTTTTGACTATCCCAAATGTTATGGTTAGTGATTTGGATTTGTTCTTTTTTTTTTTTTTTTTTTTCCCAATTAAAAGACAGTATTCCTTGTTTTCTTATTACAGCTGAATATCTCTCTTTCAAGAACTCAGCCAAGAAAACGTGATGGACTGTCTTAAGAAGAGTTTTCATGTTAACATTATCTTCTCAAGACGATAAAGGGAGAGTGAATTTTCCTTTCCTCCACTTTCTTTTCCTATTTATTCTTACAACTGCTTTTGGGATTAGAGAACTAGGTGAAACAGTGAACACTCAAAACCTGAATAGCCTTCTTTCTCTCACTTATATAAATTTTCCATTTTTTGAGAACTCTGTCAATTGGATTTGGGTGGGCCTGTCTTGTCTGCTTAGATCACAGTCTGACTGGCACAGATGTAATATTGTCTCTGGTCACATTTCAAATTGTTTAATTCACTCAGACTTAAATATCAAGAGAGATCTGAAAAAAATACCTCATGAACTAGAGATAGTAAATTCAAGTGGGAAGCAGCTGTTCAACCATAGGACAATTAAAAAATCACTCCAAAATTAGAGGTTGGCCAGAATTTTCAAATAAACTTTTACTGTGACAAACTTGCAAGATTGCTATCTGATGGTACTGATTCTAGGAAAGCTGATTGATTAGGTGGTGAGTTTAGGTTGTCCTCTGGGAACAGACTGTTTTTCCTCAGTAGACAAAATCTTTTAAGGCTTGGAGAACCCTCTAGAAATATTTTAATGTCTGAAACCAGTAATAATTTGCTGAGGTCGATGCAGTGTAGGATTATGATTCTTGTGAATGGCTATGGTATGAGAGAGAAAAATGGTATTCCATTTCCAATGGGAATTGAATACGATGGACACTGGGTTGACTGTAGGTTCTTTCCAGCCCTCAACTGTGGAAACAGCTTCTCCTAGTGGCCTCTCCGAAACTGAAATTTTACCTTAAGCAAGACTGCCTTGACGAGATAGCTTTCTGAAATACTAACTGAGCACAACTGACTTTTTCTTTTTTCCTTTGTCACATTGTTGCTATCGGTACTTTTTGCACATTTCCACATTTTAAAAATGTTTGAAGTATTTAAAACGAGATTTCCTCCTTAAAAACATAGACCATCACTTTGGTCTGTCATGAAAAAAACAGCATTTGAGGAGAGGAACACATAGATGGCCTAAAATGTACACATACAGAGATGAAAACAGTAAGGCTCAAGAAAAAAATCTGCCAAAGAAAGATAAGAAATTACAATGAAAAATAACATAAAAAAAATAGTTCAGCTAAGGTTTTACTTCAAGACATTAATAAACCTTATTTCAGGGGTGTAGGAAAAACAAAACCAGAACTTAAATGTCATCTTGGCTCCTGCAAACAAATGGGTTTTGTGCTTCAGTGCTAAGAGCACTTGTTATTAAATTCAGCAGAATGTACAATAAAATGAAAGAACAATGAAAATTTTCAAATTAGGAAGATAAAATTTTGACTTCTTGTTTCTTAGTAAATTGAAGATGAAATTGATTAAAATTCTGTTTTCATTCTGACAATGATTTACATTGTCAGCTTAGATGCAGGCAGAGCAGAAGTCTTTTTATTAACAGAAAATGAAGTGAGCAAATTATCACATGGCACTTAAATATAGCTTTAACCAGCAGGCACTTGAAGACCAAGCATTTTGTTGTTTATATTAACTATTCTTCAAACATTCTGACCAAAAAAAAAAAAAAGGCACAATAGAGCCTTCTGCTGTATGCATTTCTCAGGCTGATCCTACATCTGCTTGCAGGTCATATCCTCTGTTTCACAAATGAATGAAAAAGACCAATTCTGAAAGCCACTAAAATAGATTAAGATGATGATTCAGGTTAATTTTAATGATCTTTTAGGCAGTTATATTTTAGATGGGATTCATTAATTCCCTTCTGCTGAAAATCTAAGCATGTACTAATATAATGCCATTTTACCCAAAAGATAAAAGGGTATGTATAGACATTAATCTGTGGAAATGAATGACATAATGTTTAATGTTTAGGGAAGGTCTGATTGTGTAGTAGCATTAGCTGTTCTAAGATGGCAAGTATCACCTTAGACATGCAGAACTTTTTTCTAATATTTCTTAATAATATGTGAATTATGATTACCTTTCTAGTGACAATTTATCTGAGGCTTTTCAGAAGCAGATTTATTTTGATATGTTGAAAGATGTGCCTCTGATAATATCATAGCGAGGGCACATTTTATTGTAACATTATTATAGTTATTTCCAAAAGAGGACAAGTATCCTTCCTCGAAGCAAAGGTGAAGTCAATACAGCTTTACTCAGTGTCTACAACACAGTGAAGAGCTTTGAACTCAGAAGACCTCTTTTAGCTTTGAACTTTTAGCTTTGAACTCAGAAGACCTCTGCTGATAATTTTCTTGTGGTTATTTACAACAGTAATATATAGAAAGCTCTGTCACTAACTGAACAACATTAATTAAAAAACCCCAAACATTAATTATTGAGAGAGGCCTCAAATGAGAGGCTTGGGGGTATGATGCTCATAAGTGAACCACTTAAAAAGGAGAATACAGGTTAAGTTATATAAGGTATATATTCCTCAGTGCTCCATATACCTTGGAGATAATCAGTTTCCAAAATGAAGGATGAACTAGTGAAAAAGATCTATTCTCAGCATTGCTCAACAAGCCCCAGAAAAAGAGATAGAAATGTCTGGTAGACTGATGGAAAATAGCTTAAGGGATCTCAGGCTCCTTCCTCCAGCTGTTGGACAGTGTTGGAACAGATCTAGAATCAAGGCAGAAGACCCAATTGGCAATAAAACACAGTGAAAGAAGACCCTGCACCTTTTATTCTTACAACACAGAACATGTGAGGTTGAGAGTAAAAAGAACAGCATAAAGAGGAAGCTTTTTCAACTGCTTTAAACCAAAAGGTTCCACAAAATCCTCTTAGCAGTGGTTTCTGGGGAAAGCCATAGTCTACGTGCTATTCAGATGTTTTTATTACATACAAAATTATACATATAAACCCATAATTTTTGGGGGGAAGAGATCAACTAGCAAAACCTTTCATGTCAGAAAAACTGTTTTAAGGTCAGTGAAACTACTGACCTTAGTCCTGGAATTTTAGATTAAATCTTATTAGGTATTGATTATGAAAGACACAAAATGAAGGAGAAGCCAGCAAGATAAGGACAAGCTTAGTTTAGTCAGAAGAGAAGGAAGTATCTATTCAAAAGCTCCACAAAAAGAAAAAAAAAAAAGAGACAGAGCAATGTAACTATATTATTTTCCTTATTTTACAAATTCCTTGTCCAAGATTTGAAAGGGATGATTTCTCTGAACATTATCACTTGACACAAAGTGTAACACTGCATAAATGATTTTTATGACAAAACACTAATAAATGAAAACAAATATATGAACAAAGCATTTTCCAAAGTAGCTGGAACTCTTCTTTCTTCACAGTAACAACAGTAAAAATCTTCATTTTTAGCACAGAATTTGTCCAAAATTAAAGGAACTAAGAATAAAGTTATAAAGCAAATTAGATAAATAAACAGCAGTAAGATGCTGGGGCAGGAATTTAGTTACTTATTATTATGATTCTCTCACCAAGAACAGCCTTTCTCCTGAGGAATGAGAGGTGAAGAATGTAAGATCAATTTACAACTCAGAAGTATCTAGAGAAGGAAGGGGAAACTACAGGCCAGTAAGCTTTACACACTTTCCAGAAAATCAGAAGGAACTGTAATATAATATTTAAGGATGACACTAAAGAATTTGGTAAATATTATTTATTGTCAAGAAGTCTGTATGGCTTTGAAGCCATAAGGCAGAGATAATTTACCTTCTGATCTTTCTGAAGTTCTCTAAAGAGATCATAACCAAGTGGATGAGTGTGACCTGACTAATACAATGTACCTGTATTTCCAAATATCTTTTGTCAGATTCCCTAATCAAAAGCTTTTAAAACAATTAAAGATCCATGCAGTAAGAGTGAAAGTTCTTACAGTGAAAAAAGAGAGTAGGAGAGCAGGTGAGTACCTGCAATGAAGTTGGTGGAGTTTTGCAGATCTGTGCTGGGATCTGTGCTGAGACTGTATGTACAGTAACATAACATACAGTAACTCTGTTATCTTACAGTATTTGTAAATGACCTGGCAAACAACCAAGAACTGAGGTGACAGTCAATGTAAATGCAATTGTAATGATATTTACATAGCATAGTGTGATATTTCAGAAGGAATTTATGAAATCATCCAGCAGTGAAACAGCAAACACTGATCAAGTTGGAAAAATGTAAGGAAAAATCAGTTGCTATTCAGGACAAAGATCTCAGTGTTACAATGGATAATTCTATGTTCAAGTAGCAAATAAGCAAATCAATATTGGGAGTTACTAGAAACATCCACCTAGTGTAATCAATGCATGGTTCACTGTACTTCTTGAATCTTAAATAGCAAAGAGTCAACAGAGAAGGATTTATTTTTTTTCCCCTCCATTTCTTCCAATAACAAAAGAGAATGAAATGAGATGTGTAGGAGTCAAGTTCAAAGCAAGAGTTCTTCAGGCAAGAGGAGTCCAAGTTGTGGAACTTGCTGTCAAAGGTGTTGAAGGTACAAAGGGCTTACATAGGTTCAGGGGTGCAATGGACAAGTACCTGAAACAGAGACTCAATCCAGGTTATCTAACAAGCATATTCTGAGTTGCAAAGGGTTGGACACTGAAAGAGGAGTAAGAGGAACTTCTGCATATGCTTGCCCTTCTCTTACCCCAAGAAGGTCAATGCTGGAGACAGATGGCTGACTTAGAAGAACCCTGACTCATATGACTGTTCTTCTATGAAAACAGAAATGCGCTGAAGATTTCACAATGAAGTCAGAAAGAAACTATTATCTTTGGTTATAAACTGATTTTTGTGGCGTTACTTTCACCTTCACTTCTCATATATGAGCTTCCAATAAATCAGCTTGCTTTCTGAATAGAAAAAGGTATAGCCAGGGAACATACTTGAATTTTGAATTTTTCAATTCAGTCTGTAACTCAGCAGGTGGAAAGAAGTCACTTTGCACTTCATGTGATACCCACCAGCATCCATTTCAGACAAGAGGGACTAAATGGAAGTCACAGCATGAAAAGTAGACAAAAGTGAATGTGATGGGGAAGAAAACAATAGATCCTACCTGGACTGTTTAGACTGAAATGTCATCATTCAGGAATATCATATAGTTCCTTGTTCTGCCCATTTCACTTTCACCAGAGATACACAAGTGTATACAGAACTGCACTTCGAAAAGTTCACTTGTGAACTAGTGACTTTGATTAGGACCATACAGTGGAATATTTCAGGAGAAAAACATTGTGAAGAGAAGCCAGAGATGTTATTGTAAGGTTAACTTAGCACCAAAAGCACAGCCAATGAAAGCTGATTTTACTTATTGGAGAAAAAAACAATTAAGTGATCCAGAAACAAGGATGTAGGGCTTCTTCAGCACTCAGCAAACTATTCCTTTACTAAAATAATAAACTAAGTGCCAGTATACTTGATAGCTCTGTCGGAACTTGTTACCTACATCTTCAACTCAGCAAAGAGCTGGGGACTGTGTTCTTTGGTCCTGAGACCAGGTGGCATGGTCTGCTGTGTACAGCCTATGCCAGAGCTCAGTTCAAGTCTCCTCTGTACTCCACAGTGTCCCTGAAACTCTATTTACTTTTATGCATTTATTCCATGTGTTTTGAAATAAAACCATAGCTATTGTGCTACAGCTTGCAGCATAAAACCGAGTTAATATTTCAAGTCCTAGGGTACAGCAAAAGAGCACAGGGGATACCTGAGGGTTCAAAAATCTGCTATAAGAGCTTTAGAGATACATGAAGTGTGGAAAGAGCCAAAGCTGATTCAGCTTTGCTCATCATGTTTGCTGGGAGAAGTGTACAGTACATGCAATCCCACAACCATGCCTGGGGTCTTAGAGAATGCCTATGACTAACTAATGCACAGTTAGGATGCATTGTATGAGACTGCTTCCTCACCAGCTTTATTTACAAATCATATGTAGTTATTGGTGTGCTCAGTAAATGTCCTTGTATGGCCTGGGTATATTTTGTAGACTTGCTCTGATTTATGCTTGAGTTTCTCCTCACCAGACTCCCAGAAATGAAGGTGACACCTTTACCTAATCATTTGACTGATGTCACTAGATTGCCTGCTACTTTAAAATTCATGCTTGAAATAAATTTGTATTTTGAACTACAGATACAGCTTTGCATTTCTATGTGCTCCTCTATCGCCCGACTCCAGGATCATTTCTGATGATCTTTCTCAGGCTAGTGGAAGGTCTAAGATCCCTCTGTGAAGCAAAGGTGAAATATAAATTGAATACTTCATACCAAGAGTATAAAGCTCTTTGTCTTTGTGCTGTGGTCTTTCTAATTCTCAGCCTGACTTATAAAACTAAGATGTATAACGCCAGGGATCAGCCTAGAACTTTGGCCTGTCGTGCATTGTCTATGAAATTCTTTTTTCCCTTCTACTATTTCTTAGTGCTGTGGCAGATGAATGAGTGGATGTATTATGTGTGTATATGTGTGTTTGTCATCCTCAGTGAGTGTGTCTGCTTCTGTCCTTGACTTACTTTTCTTCTTTCTTCATGTTTCTTTTTTCTTCCTTTTTACAATATCTCAGTTCTAGTCAGACCCTCTCTGTTCAACACTTCTTTTATTCCTAAAACACTCATAATGCTATTCAGAGAATATCTGTACAGAGGGAATAGACAGAATACAGAGTGCTTACCACTGTGTAAATGATGTGCTCCCTGAGATATTTTCATGCATTGCACGCACTGTTGTCCTTCACTTAAATTATGAAATAAAAAGAAATGTATCTATCTTTCTTTTGAGTTCTTGAAATGTTTGAGCAATTATCACTGTATATTTGTCTTGTTAGGTTGAAACCAGTAATAAAAAGGCTAGAAACAACAAAGACTTGCACTCAATAGGAAATATGAATGTGTCAGGTTCTTCAGGAACTGACAAAAGAATCATGCTTTTACAGAGAACAGGTTGCCAAGTAAGACCCAGAGAACCTCCTAACTTACCGTGATGAACATTAAGATTCCTGAGACTATTTCAGGCATATTCAAAAACATATTAATTTTTTATATTATTATCAAGGATTAGCTAATATTAATCTGGCACTATCGAATCACTCAGGTCACAAACGCCCAGCTCCTTTTTTCACAGATGAGGCATTGTCTGATCCAATGATCTTTTTCAAGGCTTGTCCCTTCTTCGCTGGCTTGAGGACAAGTAAAATGGCCTCTGTGAGTGACTGTTTGCAAAGCAATTTAAGCATACATGTCAGGAAGAAAACCTCTCTCTCCTGAACCCTACCAGGATTCAGTTGTGGGGATCTACTGACAGCATCACAAAAATTTTTTTTTTAGGTTTTCCTCTTAGTGGTAAGGATTGGAGTAGTTGAGAGGGAGGGTCCTACCAGTTATTCCCCAGTTATTTTTGAACTTTTAAAACCCATTTTCTACAGCAGTCTACAAATCTAGTGTGCACAGCAGGGTATAGATAGATGCTGTCCTGTAGTTTTACAGATTGCTTGCCCCACTTCCCACTCTAGTACAAGGAAGACATGGATAAACTGGAGCAAGGTCAGTGGCTGGCCACCACAACAGTCAGAGGCCCGAGCACTTGCTCTAAGGAATGCTGAGGGAGCTGGGCTTGTTCAGCCTGGAGAACATGTGGTGTCTAGGGGAACTGAAAGACAGTCCTCCAGCTGCTGTTGGCAAATTAGCAAGAGACAATGGATATAACTACACTAAGACAAATTCAAACTAGGTAAAGGCCTGAGCAACCTCGTCTGACCTCACAACTGACCCAGGTTTGAGCAGGAGGTCAGTCTAGAGACCTCCCGAGGTCTCTTCCAGCTTGAGTTATTAAATGATCCTATTTCCAATACCTGCTGTTCAACAACATAGTTGGAAGAAGATATAGACAAAGCAAAAGCTTCTTTTAAAGAGTCTTCTTAGCACAACAAAGCAACAACTTACTTCTTCCCAAGTCTTTCACTTACAAGTGGAAGGAAGACATCATCTCAAGAGCATCACTGTGGATAGCTCCTGAAGCATCCTACCCCTTGAGTGGAAAGAATTCCAGAAATGTCCTAGCTCTTCCTGGATGGGGGTCAAGCCACATCCCCAAAATATGCTATTTGTCCTCTATGGGAGCACAGCCAGAAGAACTCAGTACAGTATGATTAGTTGCCAAGCTACAGACTGTAGAAAAAGAGTCAAAATTTCCTTTGAACTCCAAAATGGCTTCAAAATATTCACTGAAAAGACCATTCACTGACACAACAAACTCAGAATGCAGAAGACTACCTTTTTAACAGGATGACATCAGCCTATCTACACAATGCCCAAGAAAAAAACACTGCATTAAGACAATTTTTAGTACAAACTGAAAGGAGATTTTTTTTTTTTAAACAATAATAATATGTACAGAACCTCCAATACCCCTGAAGAAACTTTCATGAACTTACTGATGTTGTGTGCAACTTTCCTACCTGTTGAATGGAAGACTCAGTAATCGCAGAATGTTTGGGATTGGATCTTGAAAGATCATCTAGTCCAACCCCCCTGCCAGAGCTGGATCACCTACATCAGGTTACACAGGTACGTGTCCAGTGGGTTTTGTCTCTGTCTCCAGAGACTCCACAACCTCCCTGGGCAGCCTGTTCCAGTGTCTGTCAGCCACAGTGTGAAAAAGTTTCTCCTTATGTTTACAAGGAACCTTCTGAACTGCAGATGGCATCCGTTGCCCCTTGTCCTGTCATTGGATGTCACTGAGAAGAGCCTGGCTCCATCCTCCTGAGATCCTTTATGTATTTATAAAGGTGAATGAGGTCACTCCTGTCTCCTCTCCTCTAAGCTAAAGAGCCCCAACTCCCTCAACCTTTCCACATAAGGGAGATGTTGCACTGTAAATAGTTTTTCTTCCTCCTTCCTATTAAAAAATATGTTACTACATTACCTGTTACCATGAACATGAGAAGCACAAAATGCAAAACTGTAGTGGAGCAAGGTTGGATCAATGACAGAGCCATTTTCTGAATATTCAATCAATTCGTTGAGATAGCAAAGATGGCGGTGACATCCTCTCACTCCATAGCGAGCGCAGTATTCGTCTAGTACGAAGACCTGACCTGGGCTAAACCAACCCTGAAAGAGAGAGGCAAAAACCCCCATGATATTTTGAGATTTATTTTCCCACTCTCAGCTTTTAAATCAAACAAAGCAGCAGATAATAAACTTTTTATACTAGAATGATTTATATCTGACTAATGTTAATGGTACTGGAAGCTAGATCCAACAACAGCTCTCATGCTGAAAGAGGTAAATGTTAGGAAACTATTTGTAGTTCTGAGATACCACTGCTATGAAATACATAGTTTTCAAAAACATGCTAAGACATCCAAAGTCTGGTATAGATTCAATTATACCAATACCTAATAGAAAACAAACTAACTCATTAAAGTAATTAATTTTGTTAATTAATTGTAATCTATGGGAGAATACTCGGGTAACGCCGAAGGACATTAACAGGACCATTCAAACACTGTTTCTGGATGGCCAGTTCCCCACAGCTGCAAGTTTGATGTGAGAGAACCACAGTTTGACCATTTACCCTGTTTCTTATGTAACATCCATGCACTTTTAACAACTTTTTAATGACATACTAGTAAAGAGATACAAAACTAGATAGTTTGTTAAAAGCCATCTGAGTAAGATGGATATGATTTGACCTTAAGCAATAATTAGATAATCTGGGGCATACTGAGGGCTTACTTGGGCAGAGTATGAGGCCAGAATGGTGTAACTGACACAGACACAAACAAAGCACAGATTCCTTCCCACCAGAAAAACTATTCTTGAGTGAGTTCAGAGTGTAAAAATAATAGATTCTTGATGTAGAAATGTAAAACAGATTAATCTTTATTGCCTTGTCTTCCAATATGAAAAAAAAAACCAAACAATCCCAGTACAGTGAGCTTCCAAAAAGCAGCAGAGAAACATAACCCTTGGGAAATGACAGCTAATGCACAGCTATTCTAAATAAGGATTTTTCTTTGTTCTTTTGTTAATTGTGGTGATACTGCCCTCTCAGCACCGCTGACAAATGGTTAAGAGAGACTGAGGAAAACCTCAATTCAAATATACAAATACCTTGGAAAAGCAAAATAATTCTGCAAGTCATATATTTATAACATCAGTTTAGCAGCTGATGAACAGTATTTCCCTATTGCTTGTATTTCTGCAAGCTCAGATGTTTAATTTTTATACAAAATATCACAAAAATACTATTAAACAATACTTAAAATATGTTCACATCAGGTTTAAATCATCTGTGTTTTAACTTTATTGGAAGACTTCCATGAGACAGGAATTTCAATTTTATATTCTTTTCCAACTCTTGATCACAATGCAAAGAACACCTCAAATTTACTTCATAATTTTGTTTACTCCTGATTATTTTAAGTCAATTTTGAACTGGCTTTAAAGAGCTTCAGCTGTTTCTAGAGAACAGTTAGCTTTATTACAACCACCAGAACAGTAGTCAGTGTTTTAAACTAATATCCAGACATGTTGCAATAGCTCACGCAGTTTACACAGTGTTTTCTAGAAAATATGGCATTTTCCATTGAAAGAAGAAAGAAAAGGGATTTAAACTGCATTTCTCTAATATGTATCCTAGCCCTAGTTAAAAGGAACAGTTGTTATTGTAATTTATATTCTGCCATTATGTTGTCATTGTTACTGTTTTTATGAAAAATATGACAAAATACTGCATGTCAACACCTAGCAGTACAAAATAAAAAAATTACTCAATTTTTGGTACATTCAATGTGATAAGAATACAAATTTTGGAAGAAATAATTACTTTAACCTCAGTCTCTGTAAGAGTTTTGTTTTAGTGTGGGCATTTTAATATAAATATGCACCTTCCTTGCCCTTGTTATACCCCATACCAAGCATAAGTCTCATGAATACACAACTATGTGCTACAGAACATTAGGTTACTGCATATTTCTTATTGTATAATTGCAAAAAATAACCCAAGCCCCCCAAAAGAAATCAAAATTCCAACAAAAAATAAGTAGCTCCCCAATAGAAAGAAGAATGTAAAATTAAATAAGTTTAGATCATACAGTCATTTAATACAGAACTGTGTTTAATATTTTTTCCTAAGTTTTATGTGTTGTTACTCTATATTGCTTAAATAATGGGATTTATATAAATAATTCTTTCTAAAAATGATAGTAGATTAGCTGTTCAGCAAAAAAAGCACATTTACATTCATGTATTCTATTGCTACCTTGACATTCCCAATTTTTAAATTTAAAAAAAATAGTTAAATATGCAATGTAAGATCACCCATTCTGTTTATTAAAAGCTGAGTTTTAAAAAGAACAATAAGAAATGCATCTGGTTTACGGTTGCTATAGCACTGTGTATTTCACCTAACCTCTTCTAAAAGTTCCTGATTTCAAGGTTATATTAAGTGTCTTACCATATTATTATTATAAAAAAAAGATTTTGACCCCAATGCACTGTTAGAAAGCTAACCATTTTCTCTTTGAGTGCCAATTACTTTGTACAGATGTACCTTCGGGCCTCTGATTCAGCGTGCAACCCACAGACAGGAAATGAGCCTTTTAACTTTTTTTTATACATATCTGGTAGTATTTTAAAAAGGAAGCAACTGTCATCAAATAACCAATACATCCCCTATTTACACTTGCAAACAAACCCAAAAAACCCCTCAGGATCTTTGTATTATACGACTACTCGGACCAATGGAAAAAATAAATTAGAGTTACCCTTTTCTGTTGCTGTTGAGATAGTATAGTGAAAAAAATTATATGCTATGAGGCATTTTTGGTCCTTAGCGAGAGATCACTATTTTGGACACAACATCAAGTGAAAAAATAAAGACTCTGGAAGTTACTAGGTTTGACCCACACAAACATGTTTGACAAATATGTATAATCTGATGGACTTCCACAAGACTGGTGCTGGTTTTCCTTACAGAAAACAACACCTGAAGAAGCCTCATCCTCAAATCCTAGTCCACAAAGCATGGAATAGAAAATGTTATGGAGGAAAGGAAAACTGCAGCTACAAATATGGAATCATATTATGTCTGTATCTTCTCTTTTATAGCTGTCTTTGAATGTGAAAAACATTCATTTTGATACAGATATCACATTTCACTTGTTTCTGTCTTCTTAATTATACTCCCATTTGTTATTTGCAATTCTGGTAATACATGCATGCCCATATATCTATATTGCCCATGTTTCTGCTTCCCTTTTGTTATTTTTCCTTCTTTACCTCACAGTGGAAGGAAGAGCTACAAGATAAGTGAAAATATCTGACATGAAGTGCCTACAATTGTACCTTAAAATATCTGTACAGGTGCCAGTAAATCCTACCACAGGAGCTCTTACCATTATCAAAAACTTGTGGTTTTATTCAAACCTCCATAGAGGGCATGATAAATTTCAGTTGATATCATCAGAGACAGTTTGGGTCCCTTTGCTTTCTATTGAGTGGCACAGCAGCAGCTTGCAAGTGTATAATTTTCAAATTCAAAACCAATTGATTGGACCCTTTATTCCAACTACAACCACAGCTATTGAATGAACTAGGAAGAAAGGACTACTTTGTAACAACTATTCCTCGCTTCTTTATGTCTGACTTTCAGCCAGTACTCACCAAACAAGAATAGGAGTCATTCAATCTGTGATCCAAGGTCTCCCTCTGAAGCAGTCTAAAGAGGGAAGCATGGTCAAATTTGCAGGGATTAGCAGAAATAAACTCATCCATGCCATGTTTCTGACCGCGGTCTGTATCTGTTTGTACAAAGGAAAAATGTGCAGAACAATCCATATGAGTGTGTGTCCAGATTTACAAACACAAGTGCACATATGGTATGTAACTCTGTATATAGACTTTCTTGACACTCTCTCAGATAAATGAGTAAAGTAAGTAGATGTTTGTAGGTGACTTATTAAGAATCTTGGTTTTTAATCTGAAAATAATATTGCTCAATTATTTTTCTATCCTACCAATCTATGGAGTGTAATAGTGAAATAAAAAAAAATAGTTTGATATCCACTGACAACCAAAATTTAGAAAGGCTACTGGAAAACAACACAGAATATTAAAATAATTCTTAAAGTATGGTTTTCTAGTGGAGCTCTTTGTTACAATACAGAACAATGTTATGAGTATGAAAAAAAATTATTCTATACTTCCCTGGTTTTGTGTGGCTCTCTTTCTAATTTTAGAAAAAAACCTGAAATAAATATCCTTCCCTACACTGCAAAGAAACGGTTTATGCATTTATTTCTTCAGATAAGAAAGAGCATCTTTACCGCAGATCAAAGTACCACTCATAGAAATATTCATCATGGCTTGAAGCGTACTTCTCAAATGGCAAACTGGAGCAGAAATGAACACACTGGCTTGAGCTGGGTCATTTCCAGCCTTCTTTTTGTACTCGGCTTTTAATGAGACAAACCTTAATGTAGTAATGGCAAAGAGCTCCTTCAACCTTCCAGCAAAGAGTAGTGAAAAAGGGAGCAGCATTTTTGTGTAAATACATCGAGAAAACATACCATCCCAAATGGCACTTCAATCAAAGGCCCAAATTTATTGTTCTTCACAGATTGCATCTTTCAACGCCTTTAAACCCCGCGGGTTTATCAAAAGAGAAGCTCTAGTGATTGCTGTCATTAATGCTATGTTTTGTCAAAGTCCTCAATGTGAATTATCTATCAAGTATGGACAGAAAAAGCCTTATAGTGCCCAAAAGGACTAGTTATGTATTAGCACATTAGCTGTCTTGGATTCTATAGACTGTACTGGGGTGAACAGTCCTATCAACTTAAAAATTGACTTCCCTTTCAATAGGGTCTTAGCTCTTTGTTCCTTTAAATTCAAACCTAGGTCTTTTTATATTCGTTACTAGAAAAGTATAGATCTAAGTGTATCCTAAATGCAATTTTGAAAACCTGCATAGCAGAAACCTAAAATTTCTAAAGAAAAGGGGACAAAAGTTTATTGATTAAACCCAATTATAGAGTCAGGTTCATAATAAAACTCAATATTGATCTGTGGGCATGATGCTAACATAATCAGTCACATTTAGAAATTTAGCCCCAGATCATATTGATCCATGTCAAGTCCAACTTTCAGCTGTATTTGTGGATGGGAGAATTATTTAATTCAAGCTGAAGGATCTGCAGCATCACATCCTGGAAAGATGCAGAAACTAATTCATATCACTTGGCTTTGCATTGTCAAAGCAAGAGTCACATCCATGTGACAGATTTCACCAAGGTGGATCTAGCAAATAAACAGTATGACAATACATCGATGGTGTAAGGTATGAGACCATCATCCCAGAGAAACAGCAGCATATATTTTGAACAATTTAAGGACCAGTAGCGTATGTGATGACACAGATTAACAATATTTCAATGCCCTATTGTTAATGACAAACTTAGCTCATATTTTTGACATAGGTACATGAAATGCTCTCTCAGTGCAATTTCAATATATTGAAAAACATTAATTCAAAAATAAACAACTACGTTCAAAACAACTACATCACTGAAAAGTACTGAAGTTATTCATAGTTTCCAAAATGACCCAAACACAAAGTTTTCCAAACCAAGTAACTTTAATATGTGACTGCTTTCTACATTTATTGGAAGTTTTCCTTCTTATAAGACTATCTGATTTATCAACTCATTATTGACAAGAAGACAGATGACAGAAAAGGGATTAATATTTCTTTCTGACCCTAGTCTCATGTGCAAATTATACATAGCTGAATCTCTCTTCAATTAACTGTCTTGAATTTTTTCTCTGGTTAACCACACATATAGAAAAGATATCCCATTATCAAAGAAAACCTTTGTACTGACATATAATTAAGTATTTTGAAATCAGGAGACTAGAGGTTTCAAATGAAACAGATTCAACATTCTTATACAGTCATCTAGATGATCAAAAACTGTACAGGGATCTTTTAAATACAGCTTGAGAAAGCAGAATCTGCTATTACATAATTTGAGAAAAAATAAGCCAAAATGTTTAATTAAAACCATAAATGCTTGCTAGATGTAATTCTACAGAAAGATCTATGACTGATTACCATCTTTTTAAGTGAATCAAACAGGTTGAATAACACTGTCAAATTGTAACAGAAGATCAGTTACTCATTTTTTTTTAGCAGCAGATAAACAATAAAAAACTTACCTTTGCCAGCTGCAGGCAAGCAGGAAATAATAGAAAAATAGATCTAGTGTAATACATTACATTTTATTTTACTGTTAAGATATACATATAATATAACTGGTAAATATTTTTGAAACAAAATGAATTTTTAAAAAAGGTAGCTCAGTTTGGGATTAGGAGGCATTCATAAACATTATACAACTGCACTTCAAAAAGTATTCAGCACCCTACTTAAAAAAATTTTTAGGTTGTATTTTTCACATTCCTACACAAATGAACTTTAGAGGTCTTGTTCAAGCTACAGGCTAATGCAAAAGACATAAAGAGTGCTATACTGTAAAAATCAGTTAAGAAAAAAAAAATCCAATTTTATTCTCTACACTTTCTCAGTCGGGAAGATATTTGAGGAGAACTTTGAAGCAGTTATACTTTTTGCTCTTTCACAATTAGTTTTCTTCCCTTTTAAATGGATTTTGCTTTCCTCAAACACATTGTTTTGGCTGCTATTTCCATGTTACACTGTCTCAGGTTATGTATTTAATTTATTGAACTGTTAGGCAAAAAAATACCTATCCTTTTTTTTTTTTTTTCAATAATTGAGATTTCTTTTAAACACAGATATGTATTTTGGCAGAACAGCATTCTGAATATGACTTTTGACATCTTTGCCAGAAACTTTCAATTTTAGTCCAGCTGCAAAGGCTAAAAAAATAATATAATAGTAACTTAGAAGAGTTGAGTGAATTAAGACTACAAAAAACTCCATGTTTATGGCACATGCTTGAGTGGTTCTTAGTGGTAACAAAATCACTAAGCATTGTTTCTGCCCTGTTCCAGCCCAGAAGTTGTAGCAATTACTCTGTGCTAGGGTAAATTTCAGAAACTGGCTGTGAAAAGGGGTGACCTCCTCTCTGGTGGGGTTCTCAGTGACATCCCTGCTTGAGTTTAAGCATCATGGAAGCAGTTTAACTCAGGTGGACAGGAAAGAAGAGCAGGTAGAGACAAGAAATCTAGTAGTATAGGGATGAAAAAGATTTGAAGACTAGAAGTAGTAAGGTAAGAACTATGACGGTGATACAGAAGAGACTGGAACAGGTTGGATGAAGATGAAGGTGCACATGCTCTTTGCAACGACAGTGGCAAGACGTACATTACATTCCCTCAAGTGCCATTCCATACAGATAGTGACAGCTTACATCAGGAACATTTCAACTCCTGATCATTGCCCAGGTCTCCAAAGTGCTACATGTTTAGAAACACAGGCCAGAGAGACAATCTATGCCCCCAGAGCCTTATTTAAATCAGACAGTGAAATAACAGATGAAGATAAAGTGGCAGAACATAAGAAAGAAGCTGGCCCATGTGGCCCAACTGTAAGGCTGGGGATAGCACACAGATGGACTGCCAGCATGTGGCTGAAGGACAAATTTGAAGTGGATACTAGTTAGTTTTTGTATTTTTCTGTGTAGCTTGACAGAGAGAGCATAAAGGCAACCTACTGACTGCCTAAGGTGGTAGAGGCCAGTGTTAACCTTTTCTTTCTAAAATGGAGATGTACATAGTTGGAAGCAAGCGGGAATGGGAAAGCAGGGGAATGGGGGAATGTGCAAAGAGGGTGGAGTTACTCCACTCTTCCAGGTAGCAAAGTGTATGATGGATATAAGGCTTCCGAACCTGATGAGAAAACAATGTCAAATGAAAAAAATACATTTTATTTCTGTTTCTAAAATATTTAATTAATTGAAGAAAGAGATCCAAACGTAACAGAATTATTTTAAAATAACTGCTTTACAACAATATTAACAATTATTTCGAAACTAAGAAATGCCACCTTAAGTTCCAGTAGTGCTATTTCCTTTAATAATGGAAAGGAAATGATTCTATGATCTGTGTGTATGTTTTATGACACCAGTACCTTACTATTAATCATGTTCTTGTTTTCTTGGTCTCTGATGTAGCTATTCAAAGACTGAGAGTGATACAAATAACATTCAAAGAAATATGAAATTAGTAATTTATTCTAATTTATTAAACTGGGATAGAGAAATAGATTTTATAGCATTTATCATTGGTTTATCCAAATACATTGCAATTGTTTACTCTGTATTTTTGTGACTAATCCCAAAGCACTTCTTCATTAGGCAAATTGCCTGCAATTTCTTCTTTATACAACACTGACTGCTCCACCTGAATGATTCACATGTTCATGAAAGCTTTATCTGTGATGCTCTTTTGGTCAGATGGATGTTTCAATTGGAAATGTCTTCAGCTTTGCTGTCATTCAATTAATGTCTTATAATGCTGATGTATGGCTTATGTATTTGATTTTCTTTGCTGCTTCCTTGCAGTAAATAAGGATTTGATGTTTTGTATATGGGCTCTAAACAGCATTTTTATGACAACTGTTGGAATTGTTCTCTGCAAAATCTTGAATTATTTTCATAAACAGCGCTACTGTTGCTCCTTTGCTATGATCAAGTCATTGACAGTGTTCATCACTACAGCAGCCTCTCTAACTCTATGAATAGAACTCCTAATACATTGCTCATTAAGAAAGGGATCACCTCCTGCACCTTTATGTCACTCAGATGAATATATTTTTAATTGGCATTTTCCCTGCAACAATCATGTTCTTGGGAAACTTCTGGCTTTTCTACAATGAGTCATCCTTAAATAATCTGTCCTTTGCATACTTATTCAGAATAGCAGAAGTGGGTTTTTTTCTTGATCATTCCCGATAGTAACCTGTCTTCACTTTTGTTTTGGAGCCACCTAATACTACAAAAGTGCAGTACCAAGTTGCTTTACTTAGAAATGTAGACTAGTATTCATTTTAGAAGTTGGACAGATACGATAGCAGCTTGGTTCCAGTGTCACACTTAAATGTGTATTTGTCTCATTGGGAGTATAGAATATCAAGTTTCTTCTAAATACTCTACATTAATTATCTTAAACTGTTACACAGCACCAAGAAGACGACACTTCACATTCTAAAGACCTGCGGGTTGGCCTTTTGGAGTGCTGCTGCTGTACACTTGCAAGAGCAACATTTCCATTTTCTGTGATAATTGCTGTGAAGATCAGTCACATTCTGGTTGCCTTATTATTCTGACATGTCTAGTTTCTTTTCAGGAGTTCATGATGTGTTTATTTTGATTCAGCTCTGAGATGTTTGAGTTTTGCTCATGTCATTTTAAACTATTGTATAAGGAATTATGTGGAACAAGGCACCAATTAAATAATAGATCCTTTGTTATACAAATGGAGTCTCTTATTTCTTCCTTCCTACTACTTTCTTTTGTACAAAAGAAGCTCACAATATAGATCACAGGAATAAATCTACTACAGAGCTTGAGAATATGGAATACAATAGAGGCTGTGAAAACAAAGTATAATTTATCAACATTTACACATATAACTTGTTTGAAATGTTAGATGTTTAACGAAATACCTGCATTTGACAAGTTCCGTTTTCAGCTAATAAAGTAACATTAATTTTGCTTTACTACTATCAAAATATTAACCTTAGGACAGCTAGGTGTGTGTCATATTTATCATTATCTGTTTTAATGTCTTTAATGAAAACTTAGAGTTGCTTTTTGTATCTATCAAGAGAATTTGAAGGTTACAGATGTCTTATAAACACTATTTTTAAAAAACTTGAAACATGTTTCCTAAAGTTGACTTTTCTATGTACAGCAGTTTAAATATATTTAATTTTTTCAGGTTATTGAAAATTATTTTTGTACATTTCATCAAGATAAGTGTGTTGAATTTTGTGTCTTCCTAGGTGAAGAGGAAGATGCAAATAGACTTTCAAGGCTTGAGTATCATAAAATGACATTCATTTTGCAAGTTCTACTACTTTTTTTTTTTGTCTGTATGTAGAGAGGGAGATGTATGATATACTTAAATAGTTTCCACATAAACCCTATGTTGACAAAGATGAGCAATTTCTTGGATACTACCGACTATGGTCACTTCTTTTGTAATCTCTATTTTATGTCCAAGAAGTAGAAATTTTAGGAGGGGAAGACAATGAACTGCCAGTACCCAACCCAGACCCAGTTAACTAGGAAGAGATGAGCAGCACTCCTCTGTTGGTGCTACCTTTTCATTTGTAGTGTCACTTTCATCCTATGAAATAACTTCACTTAACACGCCTCTTTGATGAATGGTTATGTCACCCTTCCAAACTGTTTCAGATTGAAAATTCAACAGATGTCAGTACTTCTGGAAGATTAAATTATTATTCTTGACAGCTCTGACAGAATTTTAGATAACTATTTCTGAATTTTAAAAGCACATTTTACTGCCTTCTAATAGGAATATGATAAAAGATTACACATAGAAGGCCGTGAAACTGAGTGATAGAAGGACTGACAGAGGAGAATGATTTTTGGTCAACCTGATAAGAGACTTCAGACATAAACTAAGATGAGTCTAAAATATTTATCTCTCTTCTATGACTCTACATACACAGATACATGATAGTGAAGAGGATCATCATATACAATTATACGATACTGTAAAAATTTCAATATTATGGTTAATATAGGTAATCTACCTTGATTTTCTCTGAAACAATATTTTACTCAAAAAAAAAAAGCAAGGAAAATTTAAACCTAATTTTTTTTTTTTTTTAAAAAAAAGGGTGTTTTTAAAATATGTATTTTAATATTACATTGAGGGGTGGAAAAATCCAACAGGCCATCTAGTGCCTTTCAGCTCACAACGTACTGCTTGCATAGCAAGTTTTAGATAACTAATATATATAATGTATGAGAAATCTAACCTAAATCTATAAAACTGAGAATATATTGGTGCTTTGGTATTCAACGCTATACTTACTGGCTACTGAGAAATATAATGTACACTAAACACCATCTCTTTGGTAATATCTAGGTCAACTGTAATGAATATGAAGCTCACTGCCATATTTACAAGGATTATAATAAAAATAATGATCTGCACATCAGGATTTCCCTTGCTGCTAACAATAATCTGAGTTAAAGAGCTTCTGGCTAATAACAAGCTGCTAGGCACATTTCCCTAGTGAATGAGTTCTGTTTAATTAAAATCCATTGAGGGAGCTGCTACTTATTTTACCAACTAAAACCAAAACCAAAGCCACATAGACACAACAAAAAGAAAGGCAACTTACAAAGTGGGGATATATCTGTGTTGACATTTCCTCCTTTAGGATTCATCTTCTGAGCTTGACTTGCAGGAACAGGCTTATATGACTGACCCGTGGCTCTGTACATGGCTTGAACCCAGAGTATTCTATCTTGCTCATCATCACTGGCAAATATCACAGTATCTCCTTCTTTAACAGCATTAAAAAACATTCGACCACCCTGAAGACCTGAAGCAGAAAAGAGGAAGGTAATTCTAATGAAGAAAAGTTATTTCTAAATCACCAGTAGTGTTTATCACATTATTGGTTTTCTTCTTTGTGAGTGTGTGCGTGTGTGTGTGTGTATTGTGTTAAAATAGTCTATAGGTATTTATGACCCAGAATTATGATAAAATCCAGAGCTATAAGGATCAAATGCTAATGCATGAAAGTAACATATAAGTAGAATAAATATAGGGAAAATATTTCCATAATTCCAATTCCAATTCAATTTCAATATATTTCTTACTTATCTTCCCTGTGTCATTGCTACTTTGCATTTCTCTAACATAGCCTCCTTCTCGGTATAATTTTTTTAGCTGGAACTTCCTGTCAACTTTATTTCTTCTTGAACAGAGGCAGTTCTCGGCCTCTTATCTGCATTGCTTCTTATCCTTTTATTCCAGTGTTTTGCTCTAAAAGGGCATATAACCAGTACAGCACACAACAGTCAACAAAGCTGCACTGGGGATTTTTTTAATGACAACATTGTTTTGGCTTTTCAAATACCTTCTGAGCACTGTTTACCTTCTCAGTTATTCTAAACATAGAGCCAAACTTTCCAGAAATCTATCTACAATATCTTAGAAGTCTCTTAAATTCATAACCCTGCACCATGTAGGTAGAGTAGAACCATTTTTCTCTATATGTGCAACTTTGATTTCCCTCTGCCCTTTTAATAATAACTTGTGTAGGTTTCCCTAATATTGTCCATTTATTTTTGATTACTCTGAGTATTTTCTTTAGCAAACACGATAACAATTTACCTTCTTTTCTAAATCATTTAAGAATATACTTCTGAGTACACTGCCACAAGACTCCACCATCAAAAATGGAGAGAAAAGGGAAAGTCTGAATAGAATTCCTAATTTTTTCTTGTATCATATGTGGTCTTACAATGTTTCAGGCAACCTTAGTGTAAGTATATTGTTAATTCTTTTTACAGCAAGCTTCTTTCTAAAAGCATGACTTTTTGCCACAGAAAGATCTAGTTTAATTGTCAAAGAACTTGTTTGTTGGGGTTTTTTTTGTGTGTTTTTTTTTTTTGCTTTGTTTTGTTTTTTTTCTGATAGTTCAAAACAAGCAAATTGAATCAGCTATTTTACACAAACATGTTCTACTTGAAAATCATAGAAAGTACCTGCGTGAGGAGCTGTATAATCCACAGTGTATCCTTCGAGTTGCATCAGTTCCTGAGGCTCAGATTTCTTTTCTCTGTAACTGCACATTGCAAATGTGTATTGGCTAACCTGAATGAGAAAGGACTTCTTAATTGCTGAATTCCATTCCAGAATTGTATAACACATGTACCATGGTTTAAATAAACTTTCAATTGTGCTGTAGAAATAAGCCTTTTTTTTTTTTTTCTAGAAACATTTACATTGTAAAACTTTGTGTTCTTACCCCTTCCTGCCAAAAGGAAGGGGGAAAAAAAAAGCCATAAACACATCTCTCTGCAGTTTTCTGAAATACAGTCTATTTTGGGTTGTAACTTTACAAAAAAACTTAAAGGAAGCCAATTAGGTTCTAGTAGGTAATATACTGGGTACTGGGGTACTGACCAAACTGCTCAGTATACTATGTGAGAAAAAAGTTATTCAAAGCTGGAAAAAAGGGACTTTAATGTGTAAAGACACTGTTGGTAAAAAATGTGCCACAATCATCACCCAGCTGGAAAGATGAACACATAATCTGGTCAATTCTAGTTAAAGATGATAAGTACCAGAACCTCCAGTTCAGATTTTATAGTCTAATGTAGGCATTTTTTGCATCTGGGTTCACACCCATCTCCAGATTGCTTGGCACACTGGATGCAGTACTGTGTAGATCAAGCAACTTGCAGCTGGCATGAAAAACATCAGTTACTTCTCAAGTACAATTACAAAAAAAAAAAAAAAAAAGCAATAAAAAGAGAATCTGTCAGCATGTGCCTCCCTAGATAGAATAGAAAGTGATATAAGAGAGCTGAGGAAAAAGACTGGAAAAGTAAAGAAAGGAATGTAACAGCTGGGAGAGGAAAAGCAATCACAGAAACAAAACTGATATGTTCTCAGCCTTAAATGAAGTTCTGAAAAGACTTTAAAAGATGACCAGAAGAAAGAACTTGTGAATCTGTGGACACTTGATAGTTAAGGGAACTGAATTTACATGGGCCTCAGAAACTCGCACCTCCAAAGACTGTAGGATACCTGGCCAACTGGCTTATTTTGAACTATAATAGAATTTATTAATTAACATTATCTTCTGTAACATTATGCAATGATCTAAGGATAGTCATGGAGCTTGTCTGATAGATGATGAACCATCTTGGTCTCAACTGCTGACTTCTCAGCTGACTGTTACCTAGATTTTTTGTTTTGGCTACAACTCCAGGAATGGTGCTTTTTGAAGTAAAATCTCAACAGCTGATTTCAGCTACATTCATATATTCAGTGGTATTGTACACCACTCCACCTCAAATGCAGTGACTTCAACTGCTATTAACAAAAGATTTTAGACTCTTTGTAAAAATTTCTTATTTTTGATAAATAAGGATAGATGTTATTATCTGCATAATTATCTAAATATATTTAATTGGTTTTTTTTTTTGAAATAGGTTTATTCTGTGCTATGTATATGCAGCTTTTGGGACTGAACATCCTCTACCACAGCATGTACAAACAGAAGGAACAAGTGTTTTTCTGCTTTCTCTGAATTCCATAATTTTCCAGAGATCCAAACATCTGACTACCTGCTGTTCTACCTACTTTGTAGCAAAGTGGGAAACGAACAACCTGTGTATGTGTGACAGACAGATAGGCATAGAAATGTGGACATGACTTATGAGCAGTGTCACTAGGGGATGTCCCCATGGGGCAGAAAGACACTGTTTAATGTGCTGGGAGGAATTGTTACCGTATACCTGGAGCCTGACTCTGTGGTTGCTGCTACAGGGCATCACTGGGCAGCCTGCTGTAAGAGTTCAGCAGCAAGAATTAGCCTTGCGTGGTTGGCATGTTTAGAAAAAAATTATCTGTGAAACAAATGACTGCCTTTTCAAACATAAGAGCAGATGAAATTAAAATGACAGAAATGAATCTGCATTCAGATTACTGGAGGAAGATATTATCAGACATTAAATGAAGTAAAACTCAGCATGTCCAGCTGAGGCTTTTTACCTAACACATTACATCCCTGTCTTATCCCAGTTTGAAATGAAAAATGTTTTAGAGAAGTGACTGGATTATAAAAGGAAGAAAAGCAAATATAACGAAGAGGTTAAAATTTCCAGGCTCTGTAACCTTCCTATAGCATAGAGCTATTCTTTCAGAAACCAACAACAACTTCTAATACGTGTAGCAATGACTAAGGTGCACATTACTCATATAACACTCCTGAAAAATCAACATTATCCATCTCATTTCACACCTGAGTTAAATTCCCAAAGCATCTGTAAATCATACTGATAGCCTCTGTCTTAGAACTGAATTTCATGGCCTTAATATTTTACAAACATAAGCTAAAAGCTAATCTATAGAGGAAGACTTGTCAATATGTCAATAACATTGCAATAAAACAGACCAATATTCATTACTGAATGGGTTACTTCACATGTATTGACTTCACCTTATCATCAGTGTATCTATCACAGCTGGACTACATAAATGAGCCAGACCTGTCTGGACAGTAAATAGTGAGTTAAGACAGTGTTTTTTATATAGCCTTATTGAATTGATAACTGCTTTAAAATGAAATAATGTTTTAATCCTATCACAATTGCAAAAATTCCTCTAATATTCTCCTCCACCATTTCAATTTCGATATAGAAAGCAGAAGATAGTGAAAATTAACTTGTCTAAAACAAACTGGTCTTCCAGGTGGCTACGTATCACATGCACATAAAACCTATGTGTCTCTTAGATGCACATTTTAAAACTCAGATCGCTGTGGCTTAAAGGAAGTGGGAAAAGAAATGTCCTTCTTTTTGTAAAAAGGGGGAGGTGAAGTTGTAGTGTTAATGAAAAGCATGAAAGGCAAAGCATTCAGCTTCCCCTCGCCATAGCTGGTTTTCTATTGACACACATGCCTTAACAGCTATTTTATAAAGACATCTTCCCAACCTAAACAAATATTAACGAAGTAACAAAAATTCCTCATGTCTTCACAGAGAACATTGGTAAAATCAGAACTCAAATTCAGTAGACTTTCCAGAAGCTGCTGTCCAACCTTATAACCATTACTCATTGATTATCAATATACAATCCAATTCCCATTGAGGCAGGGAGAACACTGTATTGACATTAAGCTTAATATGCAAATACTCTCAGCTTTTAACTTAGCTTTATTAAAGACCTTCTTCAGGATTTTTTTCTATATCCTTACAATTTTCATTGTTTACGAGCAGGAGGAGATCAAATGTGGTAGAGAAAGGAATCAAGCTTTCTGTAAAGTAGTTTTAGAAGCCTTCGTTCTCAAAAGAGCCTCATTAACAGGCTTCACCCTTTGTATGATGTTTATGGAGACTCTAACAGTTTGCTGTCAACAAAGCGAAGGACACAGAAGAATAGTGTTCTCTGAACTGACTCAGAAGAACATCAAATATGTAACTGTGATCTGAAGACAAGCACAAACAGAAGATAATGGTATTTTCAAAGACTCACAAAAATAATTAAATTCTGAAATTTGACCACTCAAAATCTACCTTTCTATTTCTATTCTAGTAATCACATGGAAATGTCAGGATTCACAAGCATGTGAAAATGCTTACAGTTCAAGGTTTGAACAAGAAGTTATGAAATATCAGCCCAGCACATTTTTGTGACCAAGAACAACTGCTACACTAGATTTTCTGTAACAACTACAGCATTTTTCTGAATTTAATATTGCAAGGAACAAAAAAAATAGCATTTTTTAAACAGTATTTATGAAAATATTCTTAATAGTAACTATTTTTGCTTTATTTTTAAAGGCTATCTCTGATGAGCATAAATGAATCAAGAAGTACAATCCACTTTGTGAAATATAACTTTATATGAAATTGAGTGCTGCTAGAAAGCTGTCAATTCCATTCAGAAATTTCTAGATTTCCATCGAAACACTGCTCAGTGTAGAGACTCATTTATATGTAAAACTCTGCAATGTTTCTCTGCACTGCATGTGTGAATTTAAAAGAAAAATATCTCAGAAGTCTCTATGCTTTAAAAAGGTTGGAGTAGTGCTGCTTATGTTGCACGAGGATGGTGATTTACTAACAATTCCAAAAACCATACCTAAGAAAATTGATAGTTCAAAACTACTTTGTTTAATGACACTCCATGGCAATCTACTAACCTGAACAAGAACGAAGTAGCGTTTTTTCCACCTCTTCCAAACCTTCTGTCCTAGAGCATATAAATATCTGCAGAGGAAATAACAAAGGGAATGTTTTTCTATTAATAAGAAGCATGATATTAGGAGGACCCAACACAAATGAGTGCATTCATTTGCTTTGCTTACTGAGCTGCTTCTCCAGTGTTGTCATATCTAAGAAATGTTTTTTTCTTCTATTTACTCAGACCAAAAAAAGCAAAGAGCTATTCCTTTTTACTAAAAACAAAACAAAAAGCATAAACAAAACACCTCATGTTTGAAAAGACCAACCTGCTTATTGCTTATGTTTCACTAATTGCATCTGAAATAGAAAAAAAGCTTAAAGCTGAAAACTTTTAACTCCATAGAAATACTGAATGTTAGAAAAGTTAAACTCCCCAACAACGTTTATTTCCATGTGGTTCCTACAGATTTGCTAGTGTTTCTCTAGTCTGTGAGAAGTCAGTCACTGTGTCAGTTTGGGAAAAAGCTCAAATAACAAAAAGCCATAAGACACACAAGATTAGTTTTTTCCAGAGTAAACTAGAATCTAATTTCCCAAAGAGAAGCACTTAACTGTAAAGACTCTTAGATTACAAAATACTCCTTGTCACCTTGGCAATTTCCAAGCTTTGTACCAGAAGATGTAATCAGGAGTATCAACACTGGGATAACAAAAACAGATGTTGATACTGTTTGGTGATGGAGGAAGCACCCTCATTATCCAAGAAGATATAGCAAGTTCCATGGCATTATAGTGACCACAGTGACAGAAAGAAGTGTCATGTGACTGTTGTTAGCAGTCAGAAAGAGGAAAATGATGAGCTGTGGGATTGTAAGAAAAAGCCTCCAAGTGGTAAGGATCTGCTGCTTAACACCTGACAGGAGAGCAACATATTACCTATGAGATGTTCCTTCTGGTTGGCCAGCTTCTATCAAGGGTATGTTGTACTACTAGGTGGGTCAAAGGCAGAAAAAATATCCAAATTATTCAGACCAATGAATGCTGGCTTCACAGGGAACTCTCCAGAGGATGCTGGTACATATATTATGGGGAAGTTAAAATAACTAGGGCTGGAGATGGTTGGTTGGCTCACTGGTAGAATGACAGGTGCCTTTGTGGTAAGATAGAGTCTGCTGCCCTCTACTTTCTGTTCATTTTTAGGTTTTTAGTGCCTAGTGTTTTTTGAACTCAGTCAACAAAAGAGCAATGAATCAACATTTCATGTGAAACAGGCAAGTAAGATACAGGCAAAACCTTTTTTCCACCTGTTCTGGGCATACACTCAAGCACATTCTTTCCTACTTTAGGTACGACAACAATTTTTTGTCTAACATGAATGTTCAGCATCAAGCTTATTAATTGTGGTGGTTTGTCAGATTAGGGAGTGGCTCCCTCATTACTATGACACCCACTTACCCTTCTTCAACTCCTGCTACATCAGTGTTGAAGCTCTGCCTCACTTGGTTACTCTGATTTATATTCAAATGAGTATATTCACCCTCCAGTCAAAAAAAAAGTGCAGAAGATTCGTATTGTTAATTTCTCAGACTAACACCCTCAACAGCAACAAGAAACACATAGCCATTTCTTCAAACACTATACATTTCTTTAGGTATAATATTCTGTGCAATGCTGAGAAGAAAATGATATAGCCAATTCTATATTTCTAAATAATAACCACAGCATGTGTTACATTTTTTATCTCTGTAATTTGGCTTCCATATTTGGGATAATCTACTATCATTCTTGAATAACTACAGTTTGGCCATACACTGAGAAGGAAAATACTGAAATAGTTCCCTGTATCAGAGCATTGAAATAGTAATTACTTATTACTAAATAGATTTATTTGGACTTCACTGTAAGATCGTGTTTTGCGAATGTTTAATGAATAGACCAGCACATAGTTAGGAAATACTTGTTTATTATATACATAGAAACAGATATAGGAGTCAGACTTTTATTTTGTAAAAATATATTAATATTGTAACGAAGGTATGTATAACCTCTATATCTGTACATGAGGGCATTAGAAATCATACTTATATTAGTATGTGTAAGTTTGGTCATTTTCTTCATTCTTTTTATATTACTCATATAATTTCCAGTAAATTAAGATTAATACACCTGCTTTTAGCACATTAACAAATAGGACCTTGATTAAAAATACCAAGTCATTAAATGGTAAGTGCCACCCCAAAGTAAATATTTGCTGATACCGTTTTGTAATATGAAAACAGAAACAAATTTGCACACCATACAATCACTTTACTGAGACTTTTGCTCTTAAAAAGTTTAATAATTTTCCTTTCTTCAGCAGTATTTATAATTGCTTTCTTTCACTCCACTCCTGAACTAAAAAATAAAAAACTGGATTTGAATGAAGTCACAGATTTACCTCACAATGTTTACAATATGATAGCAAAACAAACACTATAAATATTAAAAGTTTATTTTCCTGGAAAACAATTAAAAAAAAAATTACATTTCCATTACAAAACACAGTAACACCTGGATAAATATGTTGTATGCATCATCTTCCCTCTATCAATATAATTTTTCCCTCCAAAAATAGCAGTAACTGAACAACTCTTTATAAAAAAACTCTGAGCATCACTGTATTTTAAATATATAAAGGCTGAATATTTTTCAAAGTGTATTTCCTTGCATTACAAAAATGTGAAAACATATTGCTAAGTATTATAGTTGTGTTTCAATTACGTGCTGACATAGACAAAAAGAAGATGGCAGCTTATTTGCTCTAAGTCCACGCTGTGAGAGCGTAGAGTTCTACTTTTTGATGAAAAAATCAGCACTAATGAATAGCTGTAAAACATAATTGAGTGTGGAATACCGGCACTATTCACTGCTGGAGAAATGAGAAAGGACTTACTGCTTCTACAGAGATCATTTTTAGACTAGCCTTTTTATTGTAAGGAATGAAGCAATCTATCTACATCTTGAATGATAAATTCTCTACTTGTAAAAGGCTTCATTTATGACAAACAATGAAAAAATATATAGAAAGAAAAATCAATATGTGTAGCAGTTTAGTCCAGCAAAAGCCTTTCTTAAAGAGAAACCTCAGTCAAGGTTGAAAGAGCAATTAATGCAGTCTCAAAAATCTGGGCCACTCTGATAGAGTTCGGTTAACATGTGGCAGAAGTAATCATCCACTTGTGAAAATGATTTTCAGTTCATTCTCAAACACCTTTCAGACACTCATGATCCCATTTAACTGACAACAATACAGGCTATCTGTGGGCATCATTGCATTTGCTGTGAGAGCCAATGGGGACCAAATGCCCACAGGCACTTTCAGTCGTCCCTTCGCTTGCATAAAAGGAATCTTCCTTCCACCGCATTCCTTCTTTTATTTAACCCTGCGAGATTAAGCCATTTTTTTTTTTGTCTTCAGTTGAAGACGAGAAAGAAAACTGATTCAAGACAACAATATGACCTGGGTCATAAGAAACCTAGCTGTAAACATTCTTGGATTCATTTTAGTACTTTCTGTGCTCTTGAGAAAGAGAACTAAATAAGTCTTCAACAGATGGAATGAAAAAAAAAAAAATCAGCCTAAACTTCTACTGTAATTATGCGTGCTAAGGACAAAGAAATGTTGAAGAATGTCAAGGAATACAAACACCACTGCCACAGAAAACAGTTCCTTTTATTCCAATGAGTAAGATACTCATAATATGAACAGGAAAATGTGTTTTTTCTCCCCCTAAACAACTTTTCACTTACAGTAGCAATGATTATTAATATGCTAGAAGATCATATATCCCTCGATTCTTTAACAGTGATATTGCACTCCAAAGTGCTTCGACATTTGTGAATATGCATGCCAGTACTTACAAAACCTGTGAAGTAACTGCAATGGCAACTTGAGAATTATTAATTCAATTTATGTCATATCATGAAACCTATTTGGTATGTAAAGTGGGAGTGTTTGTCAAGACAGAAAAACATCCTTTAGCCTTGAGAGAATTCCAGGCAACAAAAGAATGAAGTCCTTCAGATTTAGAAAGTGCTCTGATTCTAATGTAATCTAATTATAATGTAAAAGGCTAATGCAGCACAACTGTGAAACAACTGGTGCTGAGGAACAGACACCTACTCTCTGTGCTTCTGATGGAGCTTATTTTGGACTAGTTCTAGTCTGAACTCACAGACCAAATATCAACCAGTGGCTGCAGCATATATGGATGCACCCCTAAAGATCATCTCTTGGTTTAATTTAATCTAAAAGGAAAATAGTCTGAACACAAACTGTTTTTCCACCATGTGAAACAAAGCAGGAACAACTAAAATATTACTTTTAAAACTGAAACTCTGAATTTAAATGCTATTGCTGATATAACAGAAAAAGTTTCAATTGAACTGGTCTCTGCTGTGCATGCAGTTTAGAAACAGCTCTTGACTTTGCCAGACCTTAACTCCTGAAGCATCCTGAGCATCCAGCCTAGACATCTCTCTGTGTCACTCGTAGCACATGACACTGAAATTAGATAGAAAGCCTGGTGAACCTTCTTCTAGCCAAGCAGTGGCGAGGGGATGGAGTGTTTGTTTTTTGGGATTTTTTTTTTGTGATCTGGAAAGCCTAAATGGCAGTAAATTAAGTATGTTTGTCTTTGCAACTCCACGATGCTACTTTCAATGCTACTTCAAATTTCTCTTATATTTGGTATGGAACCAGTGTGAACTACTCAGGGCATATTTTATCTTCAGAGCTTTGCAAATGCTCTTTGGAAGTGCCCTTCTGGCTCCACTGACCACACCAGATCCCTACAGTGCCAAAACTCTAAATGTAGGCATTGCAGTTAGTTCCGTGAAAACAGATGAAGTGCAGGGGGCTTTCTACACCTAGGCATCATGAAAAGCAGATAATTTGACATTCATTTAAAAAGCTTGTTGTTCAAAGTCTGTCAAAAGTACTCCTAAAGCACAATTCAGAATAACATATATTGGTTTCCTCTTTTCAGTCAGTGCTATGAGATAAAGCTTCTGTGGATGCAATGACTTGACATACCTGATAATGGACAGAGACTACATTGACTGTAAAGATTTCAAAATGCTTGGTAGAAAAAAAAAAATATTAGTTGTGCTGCTACATAGTGGGCCAGATGAAAAGTGCCAGAATGCAATATGAGCACCAGCAGAGAAAATGCAGTTACCTTCCTGGAATTCATATACAGTCTTTGAAATAGCAGTCTTTCCCCATGATGAAAAACAAAACAAAAAACAAAACAAAACACACTTTTTATTTGGAACTATGTGATCATCTTCTGGATTACAATTTTGATACACCACACTCTCATACACTGTAAAACTCCCTTTTAATGTACCAGGCCATGTAAACATTGAAACCAATGAATACTACCTCTCCTTCCATCCAACATACAAGAGTAGAAAAACAAACAATGCTGTCAGTACCAGTGGTGCAGACTGCTTCTGTTGCATCTCTAGCACCTCTAAGGAATGTAGGAACAGTGCCAGACATTAATTTCCATTCTCACACAGCATTGCAACTGTTATGGCTTGTTTCCATGAACTCAAATTAGTTACATTTCATTGTACGTTTCAGGCATTCCTGAACAGGTCTGTAAAAGAGATACTCAATTGCACTGAATTTTAGTATATGGAAAGAATGGTATCTTGCTCAGAGAGTCTGTTGGAATCTGAAAGAATACTGGGAATACTCTTAAATTAAAACTTTGCCAGTCATCTCCTGCCAACCACAGTAGATATGATAATGAGCTTGATGAACATTTGATCCAAGACAATAAGGCTGATCTAACATTCTGATAGAGGAAAAAAACCTACCAGTACAGAATAAGAACTGTAGGTGATCCTTTCATCAAGAGTTAAAAGTACTTTTTTACTCCTGGCTTCCTTTTGATAACAATAGAGGAGTAAGAAGAAGAAAGAAAGCTTTCCTAGTAAAGCCCAGCCAATTGGTTCTCTTTCAAATACCTATTTTAGGACTCTTTCATATGCAGAATACATGTAGAATTTTAAAGATGCTAAAGAAACAAAAAGACTTCTGACTCCATGTCACTTAAGAAACTTCATGAAATAATGTAGAAGTGGCTGCCAAAGAGCACATTCAGTCAGGTCTGTACCTTGTTCCCAACTGGATGTGGAGGGAAGTAGCTTTGCTGGAAGCATGTGGGTATTACACATCTCCAGAATGTCCATCTATACTCATACTATTACTGGTTCTAGCAGCTTAACTTTCTTTATTCTTAATGCTGTCTCTTTATTTACTACTTGTTAATGGATTTTTGTTTCGATGAATTTGCACAATGATTTTCTTAACCCTTTTAAGCTTTCAAAATCTACATCTAGTTCCACACTCAACTGTTTCCAGAGCAGCTCTTTCAGTTCACTCTCTAACTGCCACCTACCTAGTATTTAGTGATTGTCTTGTGTCACTAGAAGAGACAAGTTTCCAGTGTACTTTAATTTGCATTAGAACCATTAACCTAATTGGACGCTTATCTTTGGGAATGGTACATAGAAGCAATCAATATAAACCTGAATTCTGCAGAAGTTATTTTAGTAAACAATAAAAATGAATCAGTGGGAAATACATCCCACTTGAAAAACTCACTTTATCACAGAATCACAGAACCACTTATGGTGAAAAAGACCTCATTTGGAAAAGAATCCAAATGTTAACTTAGCACAGCCAGTCCACCACTAAACCATGTATCTAAGCACATCTTCTACATATCTTTTAAATACCTCCAGGTATGGTGACTCCACCACCTCCCTTGGCAGCCTGTTCCGGTGCTTTACAATCCTTTTTGGTGAAGAAAATTTCCCAATGTCCAATAATGTCCTTTAGTATCCCTTCACAGAATTCAGAACTTTTAAAATGGATTAACATAGTTAAAAAAAAAAAAAAGGAAAAAAAAGAAAAAGATAATCCCAAAGAAATGTTAGTATCTTTAAAAGTTTTTTGTTTGAGTGGTGGTTAGACAAAACAAAAACAGTTATATGTAATAAAGATATAAGCCTCTAATAACAGCTCTCTTTGCCAAAAGTTCTTTACTGTCACAAATACATAATAAATAAAAACATTCAAAAGCACTGTCCTTGCACTAGAGTTATTAACATGGAGCTGATTCGTTTTTGGAGCTGTAGGACTTCAGGGAATACAGAATTCACCACCTTTGAGGGAGCAGCAGAGCCATCTACTGGGGTCAGCCCATTCCTGCTGCACAGAATTGCTCTGACAAGTAACTGCCTCCCCAAAACAGCAATAGTAAAGCAATACTCAACTTTAAAACTGCTGTTGCATAAAACCAAAACAAAACCAATAACATATAAGAAAAAAACAGAGTTGTAACATTGATGAATTGGATGTGAGGGGAGGTTTGAGTAGTTTCTGCTCATCTAAAATTTTAGAAATTCCTTGTAAAAATAGTATTATTTATATATAAAACAATTGGTAAAATGCCTTCTATGAGTGCTCTGGTGATCCAGTTAAATGGAACAAAAATAATTAATCTCTTACTATCATTCATTATTATTGCTCAAATCTGAGATTGAGATTTTTCTTTTCCCAAACAGAATTTTATGTGTGTGTATATATATATATATACACACATAGTTAGACTCATAAAGGACACATTTAATGCTGCAAGCCAGCCAAGAGTTAGAGAGTAGCTTCAGTGTCCTGTAAATCTACTGTAATAGGTACCTCCACTCTCCAAGTATTTGACTTATGAATATTCTAGAATTCATAGAATTCACATGCAATTGCTTTATCTGTATTGGCTAGGAAAATAACCATTCTTCTTAATTAGAAGATATTTTAGAAAACAATATAAACAGTGCAAAGTGAGATTCATTTAGCTGCACTATAAGAATATTCACATCTCTCCCTTAATTTAACCATGCTGCCCTCCTGTGGCTGTCAGGGTATGTGTAATGCAATGGCCCAGGCTAACAAAATCTACTTCAAAATTGATTCCTCTTACCTCTTTGTGACTCACTTGCAGAGGGCAAAAAATGCCACTATGTAACCATAAAAAGTTGTTAAATTAAAATTCAGAACTCAGAATGTGAAACACATCTGAAGTAGTTTTAAAATTTTAAGTAAGTTTTATTTTAAATAATGTTAAGTAAGCAGAATGTCTTATTTCAGAAATCATGTATATATGGGAACGCAGTCATACATATTAATAATACATTTATTCTCAAATTAGGGGAAGAACATTTATTGTATAATGATGAGTTACTTCATCTGCTGAAGTGCCAACACAGTTGAACACATATATTATAAAGATTATCCAATACTCAAAGAGCATGGAAATAATTTGCAAAAGCATCAGCATTTGGTACTGAAGAAGTGCCAACTGATAAAATTGCAATAATTTTTTTTCCTGGCACAGAGATATCGGATATCAAATACATCTTGAGAAATTATTGAGTCAAAAATACTTGTTAGTTAAATGTTTTTAAATAACAATATAACAAATTACTTTGAATAGTTGAATCTAAAGTTAAGGAGTGGTATAGTCACTTATTGCACAAATTATCACATGAAGAAAAAAGATATTTTTTGATCAAATACATTTCCATAAAGACTCTGTTCTAGTAAGCTCTGTTACTATTTAACTAGAATGAATATTATGCACAAAAACATACTTTGAGCTTATTTATACTTATATTTGTGAGATTTGTTAAGTCATTGGTTTAAAATAGATCAGTACAGCACAGATATCAAAAACACTACAATACAATAGCTGGAGTGACAGATTGCTGCTGGTTTTCTTCTAGACTATATTTGCAATTGCTGACAAATTCTCCTTAAAATCTTAAAGATAGAGAATATTTAAAGATACACTTCCCTCTCTGAAGAAAGGCTAAAATGTCTTAAATTTACAAAGGGCAACACGATACTTTCTGATTCTAAAATACATTACAAAGTAAACACTTTTTCCATATATTTTTTTGGTCTTTAATAAAAAAAAAAAACAACTAAAAATTAAAAGTGAAAATACTAATCTGTAAATCAAAGCACTCCATGCCAAAATATTTTATGTATTATTGAAATGAATGCAAAAAAAAAATAAAAGCCCCAGGAAAGCAAAAGACCATAGGAAAATATTTTAGACAAGACATTTCATATAGTCAAATGCTATTTTGTGCCAATTAGTGGAGTTGCTAACATGCCATATCAATAAAAAACAAATGACCTTAGTAGTGGGACTAATTAAATGAAATAAGATAATTAAATGCTTCTCAATACATAATAAAAAATGATGGCTGAAAGTGTTCCATAATGTTGTCTTTTTGTTTTCCTCTTATCTGTTTTTCTGCTGAGTTTTAATCAGTGTATCTATATGCATAAAAGACAGTGTCCAGATGTTAATGTGTTAGTGGAAGGAATCAGGTGTTCAATTAAAATTTACTGAGTTTGCAAGGAAAAAAACCCAAGCCTTCCATTAAGTAGAATACATACAGTTCAATTAAAAATTCATGTGGCACTTGTGATTATATTGTACACTCACATTTTATAACGGCAATAAAATTTTACATGACATACAATTACTTCGTTAACTTAATCTTCATCATACAATACTAATTAGAGATAGGAGTTACCTTCTGTTTGAAAATGGATCTATTGCTTGTCATATTGCCTTTTTTTTTTTTTTTTTTTAGTGTAAGTAGTGAATGAAAGGAAAGAAACGGTAACATTTTGGGAGATCTTAGTTCAGTACATGTTCTCAGCTACTGGCAATATTTGTTATATTTAATACCAGCCCTGGTTGTGTTGCTTACATAAGAACTCCAATTTTGCCTCAGTGCATTCAGTCCTCAGAATATGTTTCTAAATGACTTGACTGAAAGATCCTCAAAATGACATTGCATGCCCATGTAACGTGGCATTAGTTCCCAGCCTACAGCCCTTAACCTAAAAGGAATTGTTCTGTAGTCTACGTGTTCAGACCCTTGCTTCAGATTTCAGCTGGTCCTTCAAAATGAAGACTTACAGACAGCCAAAAAAGGGCTATAGAGCCGTAAGCTTCAGTTGTAGAAAAGAGATTGTCCATCACTAGTCCAGCTGTGAGGGGAGGACATCCTGAGGTAGACTTCTCCACACTAGCACTATTACAAACTGAGCCAAGTTTCTTGTTCTCTTCTACTTGGTCAATGCAAAGTGCATTCCACTTAAAATTTTTAACTTAAAATGGTTTCAAAATTTAATAAGCTTAAAAGATCAGTGGTCAAAATCAGAAAGAGAGGAAAACATGATAAAAATAGTAACTTTTAAGCCACTGATTTACTGACCAGAGGTTACTAGCTTTGTATTTATGAATCTGTTCTCTCACCAGAACCATATAGCTTTTCATTTTTGGAACAAACTTTGAAGAAAAGCAGATGGCAGTTTTAGGCTGGCAAACTTCTAACATTATCAGAGGAGCTCTCCATCTGGTAAAGCAAGGCAATTTGGTCTGACCCCAATGGAGACTTAGCAGCGGAACTCAAACCTACACCTACCACAATGCTTTCCCTGCCAATTTGTCCCTGGTTTACTCCATAAAAGCAGGATGAAAGATAATCAAACAGGTCTTTTCTGTCTCTTGCTCCAAAGACAAGCCATATAAAGGATCTGACATACCATTTCATATGCATTTTTGACCTATCTGATATCTATTTATGCATTAAGTGAAGAAAGTATCCCACACATTACAAAAAGACAACAGTGTCATTGAACAGACACAAGGATAAATTAGGATAGTATTACATTAAAAAGGGCACGTGACACTAAGTACACTAAAAAGATTATTTGTAGTGCAGAGTATTGTGTTAAAATTATTTTTGCTTACACAAAATAGAATATTATTAATTAAAATCCACCCTCACACACAGCACAACTACAGTATCTGAGTCAGCATTCTGTCACATAGAGAGGGTTAGACTGGTTACATACTATTAATATTTAAAACTAACTTTGCTTTCATAAGTGCCTTTGATTTTGTAAGGATTTACATTCCAAAGGACAAAAGTTAGGTGAATTTTACCTTCCTGCAAGTAACAGATGGACTGCACATGTGACAGAAGGACACAATAGGCAGGTGGAATGCACCCATTCTTGCAATTAATAGTACTGGCACCTTGTAAAGAAATAATGCCAGGCCATGCCAGACCATATGCAATGAATGTCAATGTATGTCAGGTGGAAAGAACTCTTTCTTAAATTCTATATCACAGATTATTTTATGGTACTAATAAACAAGTCAGATCACCTGACAAAAAAAAAAAAGATAATAAAGAAACTGCAACCTTCAACTGCATTATGTGTGTGCTAAGCTTATCTGCAATAGAATAAAGCAATATAAACAAAATCTAAATCAATTATTTTAATTATGTTTGGTCCTGTAATCAAAGAAAATAAGAATATTGCACAGGTGACTGTGTACAATAATAATGTTAGGAATATCACAGCCAGTAACAACTTAATTACTATAGATGCATGCACATAAGGGAAGCTTCAGGACAACTTTAAAAAGTAATTTAGATGTCAAAAAGATTAAAAATGGAATTAAATAAAAACAGAATATTCATAATGTATATTTTACTATATATAATTCCGGAATAGGATATGAAGCAGAGATGCTTGTATGCATTTCATTCCTTAGACAGCAATGTTTTGGGTGTATTTACTGGATAGCAATCCTTTGAGTTTTACACAAAACTCAAAGTCAGATGTTCTGTATGATACCTTTCTAAAGCTATGGGAACTGTTTAAGAATAGCACATGGAAATTTAAGCTAAAGAAGTGAATCTGAACATTCCAGTCAGACCTCAATTAGACTGTACAGATACTGAGAAGTTCCCACTACTCTGAACTATCATGAAGATAAATTCAGTAAATACATTACTGCAAATTTTAGATCTTTGAGGATATTTTTAATTTTTATTTAGAAAAAAATAAGCAGCCTAGTCTATGCTCTCATTTTACTAAAAGAAATGATGGAGAAGGAAAAAAATTCCCTATATTTCACCTCATATAAATGTACTTACTAACCTGCTCAGAACATGTTCTTCCACATGAGGACCTAATAAGACACATATTTTGCTACAACATAAATTATTCTTTTTAATACTACCTTTAATCATCATAGCACTAAATGGTAAACCTATCTATTCTTTCTGCCTCATATATGAAAACCACTTATATGTAAACTAAACAAATCAAAGTAATTAGTGGTCTAAAATAAAAGTCAATTACAAATCACACTAAATTTTAGATTTTCTCAATTCCTCACCTACAATTTCACAAACTTAAAATCTATTTTCATTTAAATATTAGTTCATCATTTGATCTTCAGACAAGTCTAGGTTAATATTCTTTGCACCATTCATCCTTTATGCCTTCTCTCTCCATGGTAGGATCATCACATGTAATTGTCAATCCGGATATAGGGCTTAATCTCATCCCACTGCTGTAACAAGTGATTGTTGCTAAAAGGTACTCAGTTGACCAGTCTCTCTCACACACTGATGTTGCATTCAAATTTGCTCAAGTGGTGTAGCCATGAATTAGGCTTAAGCCACATAAACTATGATGCCAAGTCTTTGGTCATGCTGCAGCACAGCTCATCACCATCTTTATGGTCTGAAAGTGACCTCTTCTCTAATGTGCTAAACTGAAAATTGCTGCCAAGGATTCTTTTTTCATTTCTCTTTTTTTTTTCCTCCTCACACAGGCAAAGACCAGGAATTTTAGATGGAGAGAGATTTAAATTTGAGAATTGCAGACAGAAATTTGATAGCGTATGCTAGAGAAGTCTACCTAGCTGTTCTATGGGTCACTGAGATGCTTTGTCATAGGTTCTGAGATCTCACAGGGCAAGAAGAAAAAACTGGCATTTACATCTGAATGCAAGACCTTTAAGATCACCTAGTTAATCATTAACGTAACACTGACAAGACCTGACCTAAACCATATCCCTAAGCACAGAGTTACCATCTGAAGACAACGCATATACAACTGAACTTGCATTGTTTTGCTCATCACAGAGATGAAAAAAACCCCATCTTAACATTTTCAGAAGCACTGGTGTTTCAGTCAAATAAGAAAACAGAACAACCTATGTAAACACTTTTAATATTTTTGTATTAATGTGAAAGTAAAATAATGATTTAAATATAAATTACACATTCAAAATAATAGATTATTCTATCTAATCTCAATTATTTTACTTCATGTTTTAAAAAGTTATGAGTAAAAAAAACCCTTTTTTTCCGCTTTTTTTTTTTTAAGAAAAAAGCACTATATTTTAAGTTTTCTGACTATTAACCTTGATTAACCCATAGATCTTTTTCACATAAAGTCTGTTGTGGTTAAGCTAAATGAGCTTGGATCTAAATTTTTATCTCAGCTTTTACAAATATTTCAGATTAATTACTATGGAATGAACGTAGAATGACACCTTAATTAGTAATTCTTCTCTTGGCAATTAGGATTCTCTGGGTTTCTCTTAGCAATTAAAGTGGCAGTGGTGTATCATTAAGGTCTTCAACATTCCCCATTCCTCCTCAGAAGCAATTACTGTGGGAAGCACTGAAAATCAGATGTATAGCTATAATCTGTTCTATAAAGATCTAGCAGCAGGATAAACACTTTTGCTTCTTCCTTCCATTGCAATTTTACATTAACCCATCATCATTATCCATTCAATCATTAATGTAATTTTAATGTGTCATTTTTCATGAAGTTCAATTTTCATTTTTGAGAAGTAACTGATTGCAGTGAATTGATTTTGCAAAAGTGTATAATATTGTTTAAATGAAGGCAGTTAACACATTAGCACTTTTCTCCATGGCAAAATGCTAGCATTAGCACAATGAAATACTTGTGGTTAGCACAATTTAAACTAGCATAACAGAGAATACTGCTATGAGGCACCTTGGAATAGTAATAGAAAGCATCCATACACCAATAAGTGATTCTATCATGCTGCTTATAATGTACACAGGGAATTTTTACCTTAGTATATACAACTGCATGTTGCTTTGTTAATGTAAAAATGAGAACAGATTTGTCAGAATTTAGCAAGCAACAGAAGATAATTATAGCTACATGAATGACGTTTTTGACTCTAACTAAACAAAAAATATACACCATTGCTACTGGACCCAAATCTAAAAACGCTTATTAATTATGGGCCAAAAATTGACCAATATTTCTACTGAACTGTAAAGTAGTCTCCCTCCATGTGTCAGAAGTTCTTGAAACTCTTGGCATTACTCCTTTGTTGGGTTTTCTGAGTCTTGACTTGCAGAAAGGGATACTCACACACTTGCCTTCGGGGTCTTGGATCTTTGGATTTAACAACTGTCTGAGAGTTGCTGTTTAGAAGAAAGGCAATCTTATCTTCCTAAGCTTTTCTAAAAAGCCTTTATGGTTTCAAAAGAATCACATTAACTTCACACAGCAGGAGGAGTTGATAAGTTACAGATCAGCAATGTCAGTACTTTCAAATTCAAGGTATTCAGCAATGAGTACATTTCATGAAGTATTCTGAAGTTTGCAGCCAGGATACTTTTCATAGTAGTTTCCAACATATCTTTCTTATGATAATTCATTGAGTAGGGAAAATATGCTCTACACATATAAATATGTAGATGTTAGATGGCATTGTGGCATAAATTGATGTAAAGAGAAGAGCAGGCATTCTTGAATATGCAGTGGTATTTGCCGTGTCTATTCCTGATGCTGTTCATGATTTTTACTGAATGCCCTTATTTCTTAAAATTAGATTTCAAACTGTTTGAAATTCAACCAAAGCTTATTTCATAACCTACTGTAAGTGGTGTTGAGTTAAAACACTGGCATTAATACAGTTTGTTTCAGCACTGCAGAACTACCTGCAGCTACCATGCTTGTCTTATCAGTCCTAATTTTTTGATTGTTATGCTAAGTCTAGATTGAATATGGATTGGAAAAGTAAACTTTGCAGTTCACACCTCTCTGCCTTCAAATCCAATGAAACTTAACTGAAACTCTGATAGTTCTTCATGCCTTCCTGTCAGAAACAGGAAATCCTTCGTGTACTGTCTCAAAGGTCCTTTGTATATGGCAAGTAAATATGACATCATGTTGCCAATTCTTTGTGTCTAAGCATGAGTCAAGTCTAACTCAAAAGTGTTCTGACCATGTTGGTGACCCCAACAATTCTGCAGTGCAGGTGCTGGCATCACATTGTAAGTTTTTGGTCAGGGTGGAGGGTTGGCCGAGTGTAATCTCTCTGCTGAAAATCCCACGACCTCCTCAAACGATCATATCTGAAATACTTTGTTAGATTAAAAAACCTCTAACTCACTTTTGTTTCATGAAGTTTACTAGAGAATTCCCTTTAAATATGTCTGCTTTTGTTCATCTTCTTATTACTGACATCCTCATTAGCTTATAAGGAAGTCTTTGGATAAGAGTTAATCTATCTGCAAAGAGGATAATGGGACTCTCAGGACAACTTGGGCACTAATTTTTCAGCCAACTACACTTGGCAAACATTGTCCCATTTGTCTTGTGAATGCAGTATGTAAAGGAAAAGTTTACCTAACCAACACCAGCGTACCTTTCCTTATTTTTTCCATAGCTAATGTCTTAACATTGGTAAACCAACCTGGCAAGGTATTCTTCCCTACCCTGTGGGTTTGGGAAAACTCGAAGAACTCTGAAATAAATATCTAAATACCTAATTTTTTTGGTTGCTATAGTAATGCAATACTATAGTAATGCAATGCAAATAAATGATCAGAAAAGGATTCCAAACTATCTGATGTTATGTAGTTTGCAATACTCAAACATATTCAACAATTTCTTCTGACTTTCCTTATGCTCCCAGTCTTTACATTCACAGACTGAAAAATAAGCCTTTCACCAAAGGACAGTGAGAACCTTCATCTTTGAAGCAGCAGCTGAAGTCAGTGCTCTTCTATAATTTTTTTTTTTCTTTTTATACTGGAAGAAAGTGCAATAGCAACAAACAGAAAGCTAGGTGGTGCTAATATACCAACTTCATGGGTACAACCAGATGTGCTGTGCATGAACTTGGAAAACCAAATCAAATGATATAAAAAGACACAGAAGAATTTGTGTATGTGATGAAGAAATCCTATAATCAGATAAGTATCTAATTACCTTAATATTTGTTTCAGACAAAGACAATAGGAAATTTTTAAAAAGAGCAATAGGAATCTCTCAACCCCTTGTCCTAAGAAGTAATTGAGAAAAAGATGTAGGTATTTAGGTTACTGTCTCTACCAACAAGAAAAGTACTCTGAGTAACTTTTTAAAAGTAATGTAGAAACTTATTGGTTTATATAATGAAAAATAATACGAACTGAAGAAATCTGTGCTACATATTACTTTGTCATAACTAGTATTAGCACGGATTTTTTATGATGTTGGATACATACAGGTTTTGTTACATATACTTCTCTTCAAAGCCACTGTTTACGTATACTCGTTCTAAGAGAAACTAAACATGATGTTTTAGCTTAGCCAAAAATTTGTTTCTATTTCATCTTTTTAGTGCTGGTAAAACAAGTAATTTAGAATTATTCTGACATTTCTATATTTTGACTCAGACAAAGGTCTGAAATCAGTTTCAAATTCACTACATGAAACACAAAGTCCTAACTGTGCAGGGAACATGCAGCACTTGCTAAGAGAGGTGTGATGGTATTCCTCATATTTTACTTTACCTGTAAAAGTAACCCAGAATTGAAGAGCCATTCAATGTGGCCACCTAGCACATTTATCTGAAATAATTACATTGGGAGAAGATCTCATCTTCAGATCAGCCTTCAGATTACACATCTTGAAGACATTAGGCTAACTCTCTTTCTTCTCCCACCCTTCTTTGCTATGTGACCTTGGACAAGCAGCATATAAGAGCTGATAACACCATTATTCAGGGTAACTTCAGTGCCCCCATGGCTCTTCTTAGCTGACTTATGAACTCACTAGTAGCTATGACAGTCATTTACCCAGGTGAGAGCAACACACCCACTGAGAAGCCAGCAGCCCTCAGTGCTATCCTCAGCTTGGTCACTGAATGGCCTGTGACCCTGTGACCTCTGTTCATTCCTGTGTTTCATTTCACTCACCTGTAAAAACAGAGGTAATTATACTTGCCTTCCTCTCCAATGAACTCTTTTGTCCATGGGTGACAAGTGTCATAAAAATGAGAGAGGAAGATTACTTATCCTCTAATTCTGCATCTTAGAAAACTGCTAAGCAGGACATTTGTCTCACAGATTTCCTTTAGGTCTAAAAATACAGCACCAGGAGGAGAAAGCTGATACTTCAGTCACGTACAGGAACCAGTAGCTATATTTATGGTAAAAAAAAATGCTCTCCTAAGAACAGTTCCATCAATTCCAAGTGTAAAAGAGAGAGAAAAAAAGGTTAGCAAATTCATGGTGATCCTTCTATTCTGAAAAAACAACCCCAAAAAACCCAAAAAACCAACCAACCAACAAAAAAACCAACCAAAAACCCCAAAACAAACAAACAAAAACCCCAAAAAACTTGTGAGAGAAAACTTATTCCACAGAGATTCCTTACAAGTTCAGAAAGTACAAGTTCAAAAAAGTTGCTGAAATAATTGTGTTACAGATGAGAGACAAGGAGAAAATCTGGGCATGTACATACTCAAGTGCTTGCAGAACATATATTCCAAACACACAAGTTTAAGTAATTAGAGGTATAACATTTCTATACAAAATATATCATAGCAGAAAGAACAGAACTTATAAGAATGAACACTACCTTTCAAATCTTGGAAAAAGTTCTGGACAAGAGCTGTGCCAAAACATTTGGCTTTGGAAGCCAAACTCCAATAATACTACTTTGTAATATTCTCCTGTTCAGGTTATTCAATTTTTACATTAATATTTATTTTCCTTTTTTTTCTAGTATAACCACTAAGCATTACTAATCCTTTTAAAGGATGCTACTTGAAAAAAATCTCAGTATGCCTTTTTTATTTCCTATGTTGGAAGTAATAGAATCATACCCTTCAGTAACCACTAGGCTATGCTATCAGACAACTTAACTGGCCCTAAATTTACTTTTAAAACAAATGTATGCTTTAAATGCACACATGTGCAGAGGCACCTTAGGAAAAAAAATAAACAAACCATGCATTAGAAAATGTATTTACAGTACCCCAGATATCTTGAGCGGATTAACCTGTCCTGCTTGGGTTTTCAACCCTAATTTAATTATGAGTCATGAGGAGCTGAGTGAGCCTTCCTGAACCAAATGGTATCTCTGTAAAGCTGCTAAAATAACTAAACAGAGATGAAACAGGCTTTTAGTATTTTATACAGGAAGTTTTCAGGTAAAATTTTGCTCAATTTCTCTGATTGTCTTAGAATCAAGATTGCAACAGAATAAATTAAATGAAATGTTTAAAAGCTTCCTTTTTATGGATGTTTGCTTTACTACCTTAGTAGTGAAGATTAAAAGTATCTTGTATATCTGCATTTCAGACAGGGAGAAGGTTACCTCATTCTACGAGAAGATGAAAAATACATTGAAAGTTCTGAGAAAAGAATCTAAAGTATCATAAATTGCTGATAACTGGAATTGTTCCACAAATCCCTGCTGAGTGACATTTACCTTGTCATTACGAAGAATTTCTAGCTGTGCATGCTTCCCTTTGTGATCTATTGGCAGGGTTTAAGTAGAAACCCTTTGGGTTCTTTTGTACTTTGAAAGTCTTTCATGCATGAATAAAACAAATATCTAAAATAAATAGAATTATGTTTACTGTAAGATGTATATGAGTATTTACTTTTTATTTATATAACAGAATGTATAGAAACATCATGAAGTTTTTCCTTTATCAAATGATTTCTTAAAAATCATATTAGTGGAGTAACACTAGATCAGCTCTATGAATGTGTCAGCATCAATAGTAGTTTAAAATAATGTGGTTTGCAAAGCTACCTCTTTTTTTCAGAGGTATGAATGAACTGCAGTTGATATTCATAATAGTGTTGAGTCAAGAATTTTCACTTCTTGCTCTCAGAAAGGTTATAATTTGTAATAAAAATAATCCCAAAGTTGTAACTTTATTTGAAATCTATTTGTTATCATTATGGAAACCCATGGAGGAACCATGATCTGAAGGTGAATTAAGTCCAGAATACTATTTCTGAATTCAGAAATCTCAGTTTAAGTACAAGACAGTACAATTTGTAAAACTGAATATTCTTGAAGCATAGATGTGAGGCAGGTTTTGAAGTCTTTCACCATATCCCCTGTGTCAATGAGTAAGGTCATTTTTAAATAGGAGGAACTTTTCTAAAGCTGTAAACCTACAATTAGCTGGGACCTGTGTGTTTTGCTGACTCTGCAGAAACGGAAATATTTGAGCATAGCTCAAATGGTCTTTTATTACCACTGTATTTTTATTTTATTATTTTTATTATTCATGATAGAGCATTAATCTAATAAAACCTGTCTTTCTAAAATTTGCTGTGGGGCAAAATTTTAATTCAACTTTGAATAAAATTTGAGATTCTCAGCTGAAAGTCATTATCTAATACCAACTGACTGCATTTTCTCCTGAGAGACAACTATGAATCTTATATGTTAGCTTGTTCACTCAGACTGACACAGAAAAACTAAAGTCATCTAGTTTAAAGATTCATAAAGAATGTGATGTTTCTGAAGAATAAACTAAAGACTTAGAACTTAACTGTGATAAGCACACCAACTATATGATAAACTATTTTTAAAGTTGTAAAATTTAACTTGCTTACACGATTAAATTCCAGTAGCAAGGATGATCTCATTCTTTCATCTTTTCCTTCTTCCCTCCTTTTCTATACTCTATGACACTATGCTTCAATATCTGACCACATACTAAAAATAAATAAAATAAAATTACACTAAAGCCTCCTAGCCTTTTCACTATTCAGGGTAGGAGTAGCTGCCTTCCACCTCTTCAACACTTTATTTTCTCCTATGGCCTGTTTCATAGAATCATAGATATTAGGGGTTGGAAGGGACCTAGAAGATCATCTAGTCCAACCCCCCTGCCTGAGCAG